>JAINUT010002234.1:0-22364 GCA_020205555.1 Panax stipuleanatus
GGAGCATTCCATGACTATCGCGTTAAAAACGATGTGTACATCTCAAACAAGTCTTGATTTCAGGAGAACTTCTGATTGTGTCATTGGTTCCCTCAAATTATCAGAAAGAGGTGATTATGAGTCCTATGACTTCTTCTATTTAGATTAGCATTAAATGGAGCAATCCTATCACTAGCGCCTTCAAAACGATCCGTACATCTCACACAAGTTTTCATTTAGGGAGACCTTCTTATTGTTTTGTTAGTTTTCACAAATTGTCAAAATATAGGTGATTATGAGTCATATTACTTCGTTCTAGTTGAATGAGCATCAAAAGGAGTAATCCATCAATATCGCGTCCAAAACGATGTGTAGTTCTCACACAAGTCTTCATTTAGGGAGACCTTCATATTTTCATTGGTTGTATCAAATTTACAAAGAAAGAGGAGATTAAGAGTTGTATTACTTCGTTCTACTTTGATTAGCGTTAAAAGGAGAAACCCATAACTGTGGCGTTCAAAACCATGCGTATATCTCACACAAGTCTTCATTTAGGAGACCTTATTGTTTCATTGGTGTTCTAAAATTGTCAAAGAAAGAGGTGATTTGGAGTCCTATAACTTCGTTCTTGTTTGATTAGCATCAAAAGGAGCAATTCCATGACTATCACGTTCAAAACCATGCGTACATCTCACACAAGTCTTTATTTGAAGAGACTTTCTTATTGTTTCATTGGTTCTCTAAAATTATCAAAGAAAGAGATGATTATGAGTCCTCTTACTTGGTTCTAATTTGATTAGCATCAAAAGGTGCATTCCATGACTATCGCGTTAAAAACGATGTGTACATCTCAAACAAGTCTTGATTTCAGGTAGAACTTCTAATTGTGTCATTGGTTCCCTAAATTATCAGAGAAAGAGGTGATTATGAGTCCTATGACTTCTTTCTATTTAGATTAGCATTAAATGGAGCAATCCTATCACTAGCGCCTTCAAAACGATCCGTACATCTCACACAAGTTTTCATTTAGGGAGACCTTCTTATTGTTTTGTTAGTTTTCACAAATTGTCAAAATATAGGTGATTATGAGTCATATTACTTCGTTCTAGTTGAAATGAGCATCAAAAGGAGTAATCCAATCAATATCGCGTCCAAACGATGCGTAGTTCTCACACAAGTCTTCATTTAGGGAGACCTTCATATTGTTTCATTGGTTGTATCAAATTTACAAAGAAAGAGGAGATTAAGAGTTGTATTACTTCGTTCTACTTTGATTAGCGTTACAAGGAGAAACCCATACTGTGGCGTTCAAAACCATGCGTATATCTCACAAAAGTCTTCATTTAGGAGACCTTATTGTTTCATTGGTGTTCTAAAATTGTCAAAGAAAGAGGTGATTTGGAGTCCTATAACTTCGTTCTTGTTTGATTAGCATCAAAAGGAGCAATTCCATGACTATCACGTTCAAAACCATGCGTACATCTCACACAAGTCTTTATTTGAAGAGACTTTCTTATTGTTTCATTGGTTCTCTAAAATTATCAAAGAAAGAGATGATTATGAGTCCTATTACTTGGTTCTAATTTGATTAGCATCAAAAGGTGCATTCCATGACTATCGCGTAAAAAACGATGTGTACATCTCAAACATGTCTTGATTTCAGGGAGAACTTCTGATTGTGTCATTGGTTCCCTCAAATTATCAGAGAAAGAGGTGATTATGAGTCCTATGACTTCTTTCTATTTAGATTAGCATTAAATGGAGCAATCCTATCACTAGCGCCTTCAAAACGATCCGTACATCTCACACAAGTTTTCATTTAGGGAGACCTTCTTATTGTTTTGTTAGTTTTCACAAATTGTCAAAATATAGGTGATTATGAGTCATATTACTTCGTTCTAGTTGAAATGAGCATCAAAAGGAGTAATCCAATCAATATCGCGTCCAAAACGATGGTAAGATCTCACACAAGTTTCGTTTAGGAAGACCTTCATATTGTTTCATTGGTTGTATCAAATTTACAAAGAAAGAGGAGATTAAGAGTTGTATTACTTCGTTCTACTTTGATTAGCGTTAAAAGGAGAAACCCATAACTGTGGCGTTCAAAACCATGCGTATATCTCACACAAGTCTTCATTTAGGAGACCTTATTGTTTCATTGGTGTTCTAAAATTGTCAAAGAAAGAGGTGATTTGGAGTCCTATAACTTCGTTCTTGTTTGATTAGCATCAAAAGGAGCAATTCCATGACTATCACGTTCAAAACCATGCGTACATCTCACACAAGTCTTCATTTAAGGAGACCTTCTTATTGTTTCATTGGTTCTCTAAAATTGTCAAAGAAAGAGGTGATTATGAGTCATATTACTTCGTTCTAGTTGAAATTAGCATCAAAAGTAGCAATCCAATCAATATCGCGTCCAAAGCGATGCTTAGATCTCACACAAGTCTTCATTTAGGGAGACCTTCATATTGTTTCATTGGTTGTATCAAATTTACAAAGAAAGAGGTGATTAAGAGTTGTATACTTCGTTCAACTTTTATTAGTGTTAAGAGGAAAATCCCATGATTGTGGCGTTCAAAACCATGCGTACATCTCGCACAAGTCTTCATTTTGGGAGACCTTATTGTTTCATTGGGGTTCTAAAATTGTCAAAGAAAGAGGTGATTAGGAGTCCTATAACTTCGTTGTTATTTGATTAGCATCAAAAGGAGCAATTCCGTGACTATCGCGTTCAAAACCATGCGTACATCTCACACAAGTCTCCATTCAAGGAGACCTTCTTATTGTTTCATTGGTTCTCTAAAATTGTCAAAGAAAGAGGTGATTATGAGTCATATTACTTCGTTCTAGTTGAAATTCGCATCAAAAGTAGCAATCCAATCAATATCGCGTCCAAAATGATGCTTAGATCTCACACAAGTCTTCATTTAGGGAGACCTTCATATTGTTTCATTGGTTGTACCAAATTTACAAAGAAAGAGGTGATTAAGAGTTGTATTACTTCGTTCTACTTTGATTAGCGTCAAAAGAAGAAACCCATGACTATCACATTCAAAACCATGCGTACATCTCACACAAGTCTTTATTTAGGGAGACCTTCTTATTATTTCATTGGTGCCCTAAAATTGTCAAAAAAAGAGGTGATTAGGAGTCCTATAACTTCGTTCTAATTTGATTAGCATCAAAAGGAGCAATCCCATGACTATCACGTTCAAAACAATGCGTACATCTCACACAAGTCTTTTTTTGAAGAGACTTTCTTATTGTTTCATTGGTTCTCTAAAATTATCAAAGAAAGAGATGATTATGAGTCCTCTTACTTGGTTCTAATTTGATTAGCATCAAAAGGAGCATTCCATGACTATCGCGTTAAAAACGATGTGTACATCTCAAACAAGTCTTGATTTCAGGGAGAACTTCTGATTGTGTCATTGGTTCCCTCAAATTATCAGAGAAAGAGGTGATTATGAGTCCTATGACTTCTTTCTATTTAGATTAGCATTAAATGGAGCAATCCTATCACTAGCGCCTTCAAAACGATCCGTACATCTCACACAAGTTTTCATTTAGGGAGACCTTCTTATTGTTTTGTTAGTTTTCACAAATTGTCAAAATATAGGTGATTATGAGTCATATTACTTCGTTCTAGTTGAAATGAGCATCAAAAGGAGTAATCCAATCAATATCGCGTCCAAAACGATGTGTAGTTCTCACACAAGTCTTCATTTAGGGAGACCTTCATATTGTTTCATTGGTTGTATCAAATTTACAAAGAAAGAGGAGATTAAGAGTTGTATTACTTCGTTCTACTTTGATTAGCGTTAAAAGGAGAAACCCATAACTGTGGCGTTCAAAACCATGCGTATATCTCACACAAGTCTTCATTTAGGAGACCTTATTGTTTCATTGGTGTTCTAAAATTGTCAAAGAAAGAGGTGATTTGGAGTCCTATAACTTCGTTCTTGTTTGATTAGCATCAAAAGGAGCAATTCCATGACTATCACGTTCAAAACCATGCGTACATCTCACACAAGTCTTTATTTGAAGAGACTTTCTTATTGTTTCATTGGTTCTCTAAAATTATCAAAGAAAGAGATGATTATGAGTCCTATTACTTGGTTCTAATTTGATTAGCATCAAAAGGTGCATTCCATGACTATCGCGTTAAAAACGATGTGTACATCTCAAACAAGTCTTGATTTCAGGTAGAACTTCTGATTGTGTCATTGGTTCCCTCAAATTATCAGAGAAAGAGGTGATTATGAGTCCTATGACTTCTTTCTATTTAGATTAGCATTAAATGGAGCAATCCTATCACTAGCGCCTTCAAAACGATCCGTACATCTCACACAAGTTTTCATTTAGGGAGACCTTCTTATTGTTTTGTTAGTTTTCACAAATTGTGAAAATATAGGTGATTATGAGTCATATTACTTCGTTCTAGTTGAAATGAGCATCAAAAGGAGTAATCCAATCAATATCGCGTCCAAAACGATGCGTAATTCTCACACAAGTCTTCATTTAGGGAGACCTTCATATTGTTTCATTGGTTGTATCAAATTTACAAAGAAAGAGGAGATTAAGAGTTGTATTACTTCGTTCTACTTTGATTAGCGTTAAAAGGAGAAACCCATAACTGTGGCGTTCAAAACCATGCGTATATCTCACACAAGTCTTCATTTAGGAGACCTTATTGTTTCATTGGTGTTCTAAAATTGTCAAAGAAAGAGGTGATTTGGAGTCCTATAACTTCGTTCTTGTTTGATTAGCATCAAAAGGAGCAATTCCATGACTATCACGTTCAAAACCATGCGTACATCTCACACAAGTCTTTATTTGAAGAGACTTTCTTATTGTTTCATTGGTTCTCTAAAATTATCAAAGAAAGAGATGATTATGAGTCCTATTACTTGGTTCTAATTTGATTAGCATCAAAAGGTGCATTCCATGACTATCGCGTTAAAAACGATGTGTACATCTCAAACAAGTCTTGATTTCAGGTAGAACTTCTAATTGTGTCATTGGTTCCCTAAAATTATCAGAGAAAGAGGTGATTATGAGTCCTATGACTTCTTTCTATTTAGATTAGCATTAAATGGAGCAATCCTATCACTAGCGCCTTCAAAACGATCCGTACATCTCACACAAGTTTTCATTTAGGGAGACCTTCTTATTGTTTTGTTAGTTTTCACAAATTGTCAAAATATAGGTGATTATGAGTCATATTACTTCGTTCTAGTTGAAATGAGCATCAAAAGGAGTAATCCAATCAATATCGCGTCCAAAACGATGCGTAGTTCTCACACAAGTCTTCATTTAGGGAGACCTTCATATTGTTTCATTGGTTGTATCAAATTTACAAAGAAAGAGGAGATTAAGAGTTGTATTACTTCGTTCTACTTTGATTTAGCGTTACAAGGAGAAACCCATAACTGTGGCGTTCAAAACCATGCGTATATCTCACACAAGTCTTCATTTAGGAGACCTTATTGTTTCATTGGTGTTCTAAAATTGTCAAAGAAAGAGGTGATTTGGAGTCCTATAACTTCGTTCTTGTTTGATTAGCATCAAAAGGAGCAATTCCATGACTATCACGTTCAAAACCATGCGTACATCTCACACAAGTCTTTATTTGAAGAGACTTTCTTATTGTTTCATTGGTTCTCTAAAATTATCAAAGAAAGAGATGATTATGAGTCCTATTACTTGGTTCTAATTTGATTAGCATCAAAAGGTGCATTCCATGACTATCGCGTAAAAAACGATGTGTACATCTCAAACAAGTCTTGATTTCAGGGAGAACTTCTGATTGTGTCATTGGTTCCCTCAAATTATCAGAGAAAGAGGTGATTATGAGTCCTATGACTTCTTTCTATTTAGATTAGCATTAAATGGAGCAATCCTATCACTAGCGCCTTCAAAACGATCCGTACATCTCACACAAGTTTTATTTAGGGAGACCTTCTTATTGTTTTGTTAGTTTTCACAAATTGTCAAAATATAGGTGATTATGAGTCATATTACTTCGTTCTAGTTGAAATGAGCATCAAAAGGAGTAATCCAATCAATATCGCGTCCAAAACGATGGTAAGATCTCACACAAGTTTTCGTTTAGGAAGACCTTCATATTGTTTCATTGGTTGTATCAAATTTACAAAGAAAGAGGAGATTAAGAGTTGTATTACTTCGTTCTACTTTGATTAGCGTTAAAAGGAGAAACCCATAACTGTGGCGTTCAAAACCATGCGTATATCTCACACAAGTCTTCATTTAGGAGACCTTATTGTTTCATTGGTGTTCTAAAATTGTCAAAGAAAGAGGTGATTTGGAGTCCTATAACTTCGTTCTTGTTTGATTAGCATCAAAAGGAGCAATTCCATGACTATCACGTTCAAAACCATGCGTACATCTCACACAAGTCTTCATTTAAGGAGACCTTCTTATTGTTTCATTGGTTCTCTAAAATTGTCAAAGAAAGAGGTGATTATGAGTCATATTACTTCCGTTCTAGTTGAAATTAGCATCAAAAGTAGCAATCCAATCAATATCGCGTCCAAAGCGATGCTTAGATCTCACACAAGTCTTCATTTAGGGAGACCTTCATATTGTTTCATTGGTTGTATCAAATTTACAAAGAAAGAGGTGATTAAGAGTTGTATTACTTCGTTCAACTTTTATTAGTGTTAAGAGGAAAATCCCATGATTGTGGCGTTCAAAACCATGCGTACATCTCGCACAAGTCTTCATTTTGGGAGACCTTATTGTTTCATTGGGGTTCTAAAATTGTCAAAGAAAGAGGTGATTAGGAGTCCTATAACTTCGTTGTTATTTGATTAGCATCAAAAGGAGCAATTCCGTGACTATCGCGTTCAAAACCATGCGTACATCTCACACAAGTCTCCATTCAAGGAGACCTTCTTATTGTTTCATTGGTTCTCTAAAATTGTCAAAGAAAGAGGTGATTATGAGTCATATTACTTCGTTCTAGTTGAAATTCGCATCAAAAGTAGCAATCCAATCAATATCGCGTCCAAAACTGATGCTTAGATCTCACACAAGTCTTCATTTAGGGAGACCTTCATATTGTTTCATTGGTTGTACCAAATTTACAAAGAAAGAGGTGATTAAGAGTTGTATTACTTCGTTCTACTTTGATTAGCGTCAAAAGAAGAAACCCATGACTATCACATTCAAAACCATGCGTACATCTCACACAAGTCTTTATTTAGGGAGACCTTCTTATTATTTCATTGGTGCCCTAAAATTGTCAAAGAAAGAGGTGATTAGGAGTCCTATAACTTCGTTCTAATTTGATTAGCATCAAAAGGAGCAATCCCATGACTATCACGTTCAAAACAATGCGTACATCTCACACAAGTCTTTATTTGAAGAGACTTTCTTATTGTTTCATTGGTTCTCTAAAATTATCAAAGAAAGAGATGATTATGAGTCCTCTTACTTGGTTCTAATTTGATTAGCATCAAAAGGAGCATTCCATGACTATCGCGTTAAAAACGATGTGTACATCTCAAACAAGTCTTGATTTCAGGGAGAACTTCTGATTGTGTCATTGGTTCCCTCAAATTATCAGAGAAAGAGGTGATTATGAGTCCTATGACTTCTTTCTATTTAGATTAGCATTAAATGGAGCAATCCTATCACTAGCGCCTTCAAAACGATCCGTACATCTCACACAAGTTTTCATTTAGGGAGACCTTCTTATTGTTTTGTTAGTTTTCACAAATTGTCAAAATATAGGTGATTATGAGTCATATTACTTCGTTCTAGTTGAAATGAGCATCAAAAGGAGTAATCCAATCAATATCGCGTCCAAAACGATGCGTAGTTCTCACACAAGTCTTCATTTAGGGAGACCTTCATATTGTTTCATTGGTTGTATCAAATTTACAAAGAAAGAGGAGATTAAGAGTTGTATTACTTCGTTCTACTTTGATTAGCGTTAAAAGGAGAAACCCATAACTGTGGCGTTCAAAACCATGCGTATATCTCACACAAGTCTTCATTTAGGAGACCTTATTGTTTCATTGGTGTTCTAAAATTGTCAAAGAAAGAGGTGATTTGGAGTCCTATAACTTCGTTCTTGTTTGATTAGCATCAAAAGGAGCAATTCCATGACTATCACGTTCAAAACCATGCGTACATCTCACACAAGTCTTTATTTGAAGAGACTTTCTTATTGTTTCATTGGTTCTCTAAAATTATCAAAGAAAGAGATGATTATGAGTCCTATTACTTGGTTCTAATTTGATTAGCATCAAAAGGTGCATTCCATGACTATCGCGTTAAAAACGATGTGTACATCTCAAACAAGTCTTGATTTCAGGTAGAACTTCTGATTGTGTCATTGGTTCCCTCAAATTATCAGAGAAAGAGGTGATTATGAGTCCTATGACTTCTTTCTATTTAGATTAGCATTAAATGGAGCAATCCTATCACTAGCGCCTTCAAAACGATCCGTACATCTCACACAAGTTTTCATTTAGGGAGACCTTCTTATTGTTTTGTTAGTTTTCACAAATTGTCAAAATATAGGTGATTATGAGTCATATTACTTCGTTCTAGTTGAAATGAGCATCAAAAGGAGTAATCCAATCAATATCGCGTCCAAAACGATGCGTAATTCTCACACAAGTCTTCATTTAGGGAGACCTTCATATTGTTTCATTGGTTGTATCAAATTTACAAAGAAAGAGGAGATTAAGAGTTGTATTACTTCGTTCTACTTTGATTAGCGTTAAAAGGAGAAACCCATAACTGTGGCGTTCAAAACCATGCGTATATCTCACACAAGTCTTCATTTAGGAGACCTTATTGTTTCATTGGTGTTCTAAAATTGTCAAAGAAAGAGGTGATTTGGAGTCCTATAACTTCGTTCTTGTTTGATTAGCATCAAAAGGAGCAATTCCATGACTATCACGTTCAAAACCATGCGTACATCTCACACAAGTCTTTATTTGAAGAGACTTTCTTATTGTTTCATTGGTTCTCTAAAATTATCAAAGAAAGAGATGATTATGAGTCCTATTACTTGGTTCTAATTTGATTAGCATCAAAAGGTGCATTCCATGACTATCGCGTTAAAAACGATGTGTACATCTCAAACAAGTCTTGATTTCAGGTAGAACTTCTGATTGTGTCATTGGTTCCCTCAAATTATCAGAGAAAGAGGTGATTATGAGTCCTATGACTTCTTTCTATTTAGATTAGCATTAAATGGAGCAATCCTATCACTAGCGCCTTCAAAACGATCCGTACATCTCACACAAGTTTTCATTTAGGGAGACCTTCTTATTGTTTTGTTAGTTTTCACAAATTGTCAAAATATAGGTGATTATGAGTCATATTACTTCGTTCTAGTTGAAATGAGCATCAAAAGGAGTAATCCAATCAATATCGCGTCCAAAACGATGCGTAGTTCTCACACAAGTCTTCATTTAGGGAGACCTTCATATTGTTTCATTGGTTGTATCAAATTTACAAAGAAAGAGGAGATTAAGAGTTGTATTACTTCGTTCTACTTTGATTAGCGTTAAAAGGAGAAACCCATAACTGTGGCGTTCAAAACCATGCGTATATCTCACACAAGTCTTCATTTAGGAGACCTTATTGTTTCATTGGTGTTCTAAAATTGTCAAAGAAAGAGGTGATTTGGAGTCCTATAACTTCGTTCTTGTTTGATTAGCATCAAAAGGAGCAATTCCATGACTATCACGTTCAAAACCATGCGTACATCTCACACAAGTCTTTATTTGAAGAGACTTTCTTATTGTTTCATTGGTTCTCTAAAATTATCAAAGAAAGAGATGATTATGAGTCCTATTACTTGGTTCTAATTTGATTAGCATCAAAAGGTGCATTCCATGACTATCGCGTTAAAAACGATGTGTACATCTCAAACAAGTCTTGATTTCAGGTAGAACTTCTGATTGTGTCATTGGTTCCCTCAAATTATCAGAGAAAGAGGTGATTATGAGTCCTATGACTTCTTTCTATTTAGATTAGCATTAAATGGAGCAATCCTATCACTAGCGCCTTCAAAACGATCCGTACATCTCACACAAGTTTTCATTTAGGGAGACCTTCTTATTGTTTTGTTAGTTTTCACAAATTGTCAAAATATAGGTGATTATGAGTCATATTACTTCGTTCTAGTTGAAATGAGCATCAAAAGGAGTAATCCAATCAATATCGCGTCCAAAACGATGCGTAGATTCTCACACAAGTCTTCATTTAGGAGACCTTCATATTGTTTCATTGGTTGTATCAAATTTACAAAGAAAGAGGAGATTAAGAGTTGTATTACTTCGTTCTACTTTGATTAGCGTTAAAAGGAGAAACCCATAACTGTGGCGTTCAAAACCATGCGTATATCTCACACAAGTCTTCATTTAGGAGACCTTATTGTTTCATTGGTGTTCTAAAATTGTCAAAGAAAGAGGTGATTTGGAGTCCTATAACTTCGTTCTTGTTTGATTAGCATCAAAAGGAGCAATTCCATGACTATCACGTTCAAAACCATGCGTACATCTCACACAAGTCTTCATTTAAGGAGACCTTCTTATTGTTTCATTGGTTCTCTAAAATTGTCAAAGAAAGAGGTGATTATGAGTCATATTACTTCGTTCTAGTTGAAATTAGCATCAAAAGTAGCAATCCAATCAATATCGCGTCCAAAGCGATGCTTAGATCTCACACAAGTCTTCATTTAGGGAGACCTTCATATTGTTTCATTGGTTGTATCAAATTTACAAAGAAAGAGGTGATTAAGAGTTGTATTACTTCGTTCAACTTTTATTAGTGTTAAGAGGAAAATCCCATGATTGTGGCGTTCAAAACCATGCGTACATCTCGCACAAGTCTTCATTTTGGGAGACCTTATTGTTTCATTGGGGTTCTAAAATTGTCAAAGAAAGAGGTGATTAGGAGTCCTATAACTTCGTTGTTATTTGATTAGCATCAAAAGGAGCAATTCCGTGACTATCGCGTTCAAAACCATGCGTACATCTCACACAAGTCTCCATTCAAGGAGACCTTCTTATTGTTTCATTGGTTCTCTAAAATTGTCAAAGAAAGAGGTGATTATGAGTCATATTACTTCGTTCTAGTTGAAATTCGCATCAAAAGTAGCAATCCAATCAATATCGCGTCCAAACTGATGCTTAGATCTCACACAAGTCTTCATTTAGGGAGACCTTCATATTGTTTCATTGGTTGTACCAAATTTACAAAGAAAGAGGTGATTAAGAGTTGTATTACTTCGTTCTACTTTGATTAGCGTCAAAAGAAGAAACCCATGACTATCACATTCAAAACCATGCGTACATCTCACACAAGTCTTTATTTAGGGAGACCTTCTTATTATTTCATTGGTGCCCTAAAATTGTCAAAGAAAGAGGTGATTAGGAGTCCTATAACTTCGTTCTAATTTGATTAGCATCAAAAGGAGCAATCCCATGACTATCACGTTCAAAACAATGCGTACATCTCACACAAGTCTTTTTTGAAGAGACTTTCTTATTGTTTCATTGGTTCTCTAAAATTATCAAAGAAAGAGATGATTATGAGTCCTCTTACTTGGTTCTAATTTGATTAGCATCAAAAGGAGCATTCCATGACTATCGCGTTAAAAACGATGTGTACATCTCAAACAAGTCTTGATTTCAGGGAGAACTTCTGATTGTGTCATTGGTTCCCTCAAATTATCAGAGAAAGAGGTGATTATGAGTCCTATGACTTCTTTCTATTTAGATTAGCATTAAATGGAGCAATCCTATCACTAGCGCCTTCAAAACGATCCGTACATCTCACACAAGTTTTCATTTAGGGAGACCTTCTTATTGTTTTGTTAGTTTTCACAAATTGTCAAAATATAGGTGATTATGAGTCATATTACTTCGTTCTAGTTGAAATGAGCATCAAAAGGAGTAATCCAATCAATATCGCGTCCAAAACGATGCGTAGTTCTCACACAAGTCTTCATTTAGGGAGACCTTCATATTGTTTCATTGGTTGTATCAAATTTACAAAGAAAGAGGAGATTAAGAGTTGTATTACTTCGTTCTACTTTGATTAGCGTTAAAAGGAGAAACCCATAACTGTGGCGTTCAAAACCATGCGTATATCTCACACAAGTCTTCATTTAGGAGACCTTATTGTTTCATTGGTGTTCTAAAATTGTCAAAGAAAGAGGTGATTTGGAGTCCTATAACTTCGTTCTTGTTTGATTAGCATCAAAAGGAGCAATTCCATGACTATCACGTTCAAAACCATGCGTACATCTCACACAAGTCTTTATTTGAAGAGACTTTCTTATTGTTTCATTGGTTCTCTAAAATTATCAAAGAAAGAGATGATTATGAGTCCTATTACTTGGTTCTAATTTGATTAGCATCAAAAGGTGCATTCCATGACTATCGCGTTAAAAACGATGTGTACATCTCAAACAAGTCTTGATTTCAGGTAGAACTTCTGATTGTGTCATTGGTTCCCTCAAATTATCAGAGAAAGAGGTGATTATGAGTCCTATGACTTCTTTCTATTTAGATTAGCATTAAATGGAGCAATCCTATCACTAGCGCCTTCAAAACGATCCGTACATCTCACACAAGTTTTCATTTAGGGAGACCTTCTTATTGTTTTGTTAGTTTTCACAAATTGTCAAAATATAGGTGATTATGAGTCATATTACTTCGTTCTAGTTGAAATGAGCATCAAAAGGAGTAATCCAATCAATATCGCGTCCAAAACGATGCGTAATTCTCACACAAGTCTTCATTTAGGGAGACCTTCATATTGTTTCATTGGTTGTATCAAATTTACAAAGAAAGAGGAGATTAAGAGTTGTATTACTTCGTTCTACTTTGATTAGCGTTAAAAGGAGAAACCCATAACTGTGGCGTTCAAAACCATGCGTATATCTCACACAAGTCTTCATTTAGGAGACCTTATTGTTTCATTGGTGTTCTAAAATTGTCAAAGAAAGAGGTGATTTGGAGTCCTATAACTTCGTTCTTGTTTGATTAGCATCAAAAGGAGCAATTCCATGACTATCACGTTCAAAACCATGCGTACATCTCACACAAGTCTTTATTTGAAGAGACTTTCTTATTGTTTCATTGGTTCTCTAAAATTATCAAAGAAAGAGATGATTATGAGTCCTCTTACTTGGTTCTAATTTGATTAGCATCAAAAGGTGCATTCCATGACTATCGCGTTAAAAACGATGTGTACATCTCAAACAAGTCTTGATTTCAGGTAGAACTTCTAATTGTGTCATTGGTTCCCTAAAATTATCAGAGAAAGAGGTGATTATGAGTCCTATGACTTCTTTCTATTTAGATTAGCATTAAATGGAGCAATCCTATCACTAGCGCCTTCAAAACGATCCGTACATCTCACACAAGTTTTCATTTAGGGAGACCTTCTTATTGTTTTGTTAGTTTTCACAAATTGTCAAAATATAGGTGATTATGAGTCATATTACTTCGTTCTAGTTGAAATGAGCATCAAAAGGAGTAATCCAATCAATATCGCGTCCAAAACGATGCGTAGTTCTCACACAAGTCTTCATTTAGGGAGACCTTCATATTGTTTCATTGGTTGTATCAAATTTACAAAGAAAGAGGAGATTAAGAGTTGTATTACTTCGTTCTACTTTGATTAGCGTTAAAAGGAGAAACCCATAACTGTGGCGTTCAAAACCATGCGTATATCTCACACAAGTCTTCATTTAGGAGACCTTATTGTTTCATTGGTGTTCTAAAATTGTCAAAGAAAGAGGTGATTTGGAGTCCTATAACTTCGTTCTTGTTTGATTAGCATCAAAAGGAGCAATTCCATGACTATCACGTTCAAAACCATGCGTACATCTCACACAAGTCTTTATTTGAAGAGACTTTCTTATTGTTTCATTGGTTCTCTAAAATTATCAAAGAAAGAGATGATTATGAGTCCTATTACTTGGTTCTAATTTGATTAGCATCAAAAGGTGCATTCCATGACTATCGCGTTAAAAAACGATGTGTACATCTCAAACATGTCTTGATTTCAGGGAGAACTTCTGATTGTGTCATTGGTTCCCTCAAATTATCAGAGAAAGAGGTGATTATGAGTCCTATGACTTCTTTCTATTTATATTAGCATTAAATGGAGCAATCCTATCACTAGCGCCTTCAAAACGATCCGTACATCTCACACAAGTTTTCATTTAGGGAGACCTTCTTATTGTTTTGTTAGTTTTCACAAATTGTCAAAATATAGGTGATTATGAGTCATATTACTTCGTTCTAGTTGAAATGAGCATCAAAAGGAGTAATCCAATCAATATCGCGTCCAAAACGATGGTAAGATCTCACACAAGTTTTCGTTTAGGAAGACCTTCATATTGTTTCATTGGTTGTATCAAATTTACAAAGAAAGAGGAGATTAAGAGTTGTATTACTTCGTTCTACTTTGATTAGCGTTAAAAGGAGAAACCCATAACTGTGGCGTTCAAAACCATGCGTATATCTCACACAAGTCTTCATTTAGGAGACCTTATTGTTTCATTGGTGTTCTAAAATTGTCAAAGAAAGAGGTGATTTGGAGTCCTATAACTTCGTTCTTGTTTGATTAGCATCAAAAGGAGCAATTCCATGACTATCACGTTCAAAACCATGCGTACATCTCACACAAGTCTTCATTTAAGGAGACCTTCTTATTGTTTCATTGGTTCTCTAAAATTGTCAAAGAAAGAGGTGATTATGAGTCATATTACTTCGTTCTAGTTGAAATTAGCATCAAAAGTAGCAATCCAATCAATATCGCGTCCAAAGCGATGCTTAGATCTCACACAAGTCTTCATTTAGGGAGACCTTCATATTGTTTCATTGGTTGTATCAAATTTACAAAGAAAGAGGTGATTAAGAGTTGTATTACTTCGTTCAACTTTTATTAGTGTTAAGAGGAAAATCCCATGATTGTGGCGTTCAAAACCATGCGTACATCTCGCACAAGTCTTCATTTTGGGAGACCTTATTGTTTCATTGGGGTTCTAAAATTGTCAAAGAAAGAGGTGATTAGGAGTCCTATAACTTCGTTGTTATTTGATTAGCATCAAAAGGAGCAATTCCGTGACTATCGCGTTCAAAACCATGCGTACATCTCACACAAGTCTCCATTCAAGGAGACCTTCTTATTGTTTCATTGGTTCTCTAAAATTGTCAAAGAAAGAGGTGATTATGAGTCATATTACTTCGTTCTAGTTGAAATTCGCATCAAAAGTAGCAATCCAATCAATATCGCGTCCAAAACGATGCTTAGATCTCACACAAGTCTTCATTTAGGGAGACCTTCATATTGTTTCATTGGTTGTACCAAATTTACAAAGAAAGAGGTGATTAAGAGTTGTATTACTTCGTTCTACTTTGATTAGCGTCAAAAGAAGAAACCCATGACTATCACATTCAAAACCATGCGTAAATCTCACACAAGTCTTTATTTAGGGAGACCTTCTTATTATTTCATTGGTGCCCTAAAATTGTCAAAGAAAGAGGTGATTAGGAGTCCTATAACTTCGTTCTAATTTGATTAGCATCAAAAGGAGCAATCCCATGACTATCACGTTCAAAACAATGCGTACATCTCACACAAGTCTTTATTTGAAGAGACTTTCTTATTGTTTCATTGGTTCTCTAAAATTATCAAAGAAAGAGATGATTATGAGTCCTCTTACTTGGTTCTAATTTGATTAGCATCAAAAGGAGCATTCCATGACTATCGCGTTAAAAACGATGTGTACATCTCAAACAAGTCTTGATTTCAGGGAGAACTTCTGATTGTGTCATTGGTTCCCTCAAATTATCAGAGAAAGAGGTGATTATGAGTCCTATGACTTCTTTCTATTTAGATTAGCATTAAATGGAGCAATCCTATCACTAGCGCCTTCAAAACGATCCGTACATCTCACACAAGTTTTCATTTAGGGAGACCTTCTTATTGTTTTGTTAGTTTTCACAAATTGTCAAAATATAGGTGATTATGAGTCATATTACTTCGTTCTAGTTGAAATGAGCATCAAAAGGAGTAATCCAATCAATATCGCGTCCAAAACGATGCGTAGTTCTCACACAAGTCTTCATTTAGGGAGACCTTCATATTGTTTCATTGGTTGTATCAAATTTACAAAGAAAGAGGAGATTAAGAGTTGTATTACTTCGTTCTACTTTGATTAGCGTTAAAAGGAGAAACCCATAACTGTGGCGTTCAAAACCATGCGTATATCTCACACAAGTCTTCATTTAGGAGACCTTATTGTTTCATTGGTGTTCTAAAATTGTCAAAGAAAGAGGTGATTTGGAGTCCTATAACTTCGTTCTTGTTTGATTAGCATCAAAAGGAGCAATTCCATGACTATCACGTTCAAAACCATGCGTACATCTCACACAAGTCTTTATTTGAAGAGACTTTCTTATTGTTTCATTGGTTCTCTAAAATTATCAAAGAAAGAGATGATTATGAGTCCTATTACTTGGTTCTAATTTGATTAGCATCAAAAGGTGCATTCCATGACTATCGCGTTAAAAACGATGTGTACATCTCAAACAAGTCTTGATTTCAGGTAGAACTTCTGATTGTGTCATTGGTTCCCTCAAATTATCAGAGAAAGAGGTGATTATGAGTCCTATGACTTCTTTCTATTTAGATTAGCATTAAATGGAGCAATCCTATCACTAGCGCCTTCAAAACGATCCGTACATCTCACACAAGTTTTCATTTAGGGAGACCTTCTTATTGTTTTGTTAGTTTTCACAAATTGTAAAATATAGGTGATTATGAGTCATATTACTTCGTTCTAGTTGAAATGAGCATCAAAAGGAGTAATCCAATCAATATCGCGTCCAAAACGATGCGTAGATCTCACACAAGTCTTCATTTAGGGAGACCTTCATATTGTTTCATTGGTTGTATCAAATTTACAAAGAAAGAGGAGATTAAGAGTTGTATTACTTCGTTCTACTTTGATTAGCGTTAAAAGGAGAAACCCATAACTGTGGCGTTCAAAACCATGCGTATATCTCACACAAGTCTTCATTTAGGAGACCTTATTGTTTCATTGGTGTTCTAAAATTGTCAAAGAAAGAGGTGATTTGGAGTCCTATAACTTCGTTCTTGTTTGATTAGCATCAAAAGGAGCAATTCCATGACTATCACGTTCAAAACCATGCGTACATCTCACACAAGTCTTCATTTAAGGAGACCTTCTTATTGTTTCATTGGTTCTCTAAAATTGTCAAAGAAAGAGGTGATTATGAGTCATATTACTTCGTTCTAGTTGAAATTAGCATCAAAAGTAGCAATCCAATCAATATCGCGTCCAAAGCGATGCTTAGATCTCACACAAGTCTTCATTTAGGGAGACCTTCATATTGTTTCATTGGTTGTATCAAATTTACAAAGAAAGAGGTGATTAAGAGTTGTATTACTTCGTTCAACTTTTATTAGTGTTAAGAGGAAAATCCCATGATTGTGGCGTTCAAAACCATGCGTACATCTCGCACAAGTCTTCATTTGGGAGACCTTATTGTTTCATTGGGGTTCTAAAATTGTCAAAGAAAGAGGTGATTAGGAGTCCTATAACTTCGTTGTTATTTGATTAGCATCAAAAGGAGCAATTCCGTGACTATCGCGTTCAAAACCATGCGTACATCTCACACAAGTCTCCATTCAAGGAGACCTTCTTATTGTTTCATTGGTTCTCTAAAATTGTCAAAGAAAGAGGTGATTATGAGTCATATTACTTCGTTCTAGTTGAAATTCGCATCAAAAGTAGCAATCCAATCAATATCGCGTCCAAAACGATGCTTAGATCTCACACAAGTCTTCATTTAGGGAGACCTTCATATTGTTTCATTGGTTGTACCAAATTTACAAAGAAAGAGGTGATTAAGAGTTGTATTACTTCGTTCTACTTGATTAGCGTCAAAAGAAGAAACCCATGACTATCACATTCAAAACCATGCGTACATCTCACACAAGTCTTTATTTAGGAGACCTTCTTATTATTTCATTGGTGCCCTAAAATTGTCAAAGAAAGAGGTGATTAGGAGTCCTATAACTTCGTTCTAATTTGATTAGCATCAAAAGGAGCAATCCCATGACTATCGCGTTCAAAACAATGCGTACATCTCACACAAGTCTTTATTTGAAGAGACTTTCTTATTGTTTCATTGGTTCTCTAAATTATCAAAGAAAGAGATGATTATGAGTCCTCTTACTTGGTTCTAATTTGATTAGCATCAAAAGGAGCATTCCATGACTATCGCGTTAAAAACGATGTGTACATCTCAAACAAGTCTTGATTTCAGGGAGAACTTCTGATTGTGTCATTGGTTCCCTCAAATTATCAGAGAAAGAGGTGATTATGAGTCCTATGACTTCTTTCTATTTAGATTAGCATTAAATGGAGCAATCCTATCACTAGCGCCTTCAAAACGATCCGTACATCTCACACAAGTTTTCATTTAGGGAGACCTTCTTATTGTTTTGTTAGTTTTCACAAATTGTCAAAATATAGGTGATTATGAGTCATATTACTTCGTTCTAGTTGAAATGAGCATCAAAAGGAGTAATCCAATCAATATCGCGTCCAAAACGATGCGTAGTTCTCACACAAGTCTTCATTTAGGGAGACCTTCATATTGTTTCATTGGTTGTATCAAATTTACAAAGAAAGAGGAGATTAAGAGTTGTATTACTTCGTTCTACTTTGATTAGCGTTAAAAGGAGAAACCCATAACTGTGGCGTTCAAAACCATGCGTATATCTCACACAAGTCTTCATTTAGGAGACCTTATTGTTTCATTGGTGTTCTAAAATTGTCAAAGAAAGAGGTGATTTGGAGTCCTATAACTTCGTTCTTGTTTGATTAGCATCAAAAGGAGCAATTCCATGACTATCACGTTCAAAACCATGCGTACATCTCACACAAGTCTTTATTTGAAGAGACTTTCTTATTGTTTCATTGGTTCTCTAAAATTATCAAAGAAAGAGATGATTATGAGTCCTATTACTTGGTTCTAATTTGATTAGCATCAAAAGGTGCATTCCATGACTATCGCGTTAAAAACGATGTGTACATCTCAAACAAGTCTTGATTTCAGGTAGAACTTCTGATTGTGTCATTGGTTCCCTCAAATTATCAGAGAAAGAGGTGATTATGAGTCCTATGACTTCTTTCTATTTAGATTAGCATTAAATGGAGCAATCCTATCACTAGCGCCTTCAAAACGATCCGTACATCTCACACAAGTTTTCATTTAGGGAGACCTTCTTATTGTTTTGTTAGTTTTCACAAATTGTCAAAATATAGGTGATTATGAGTCATATTACTTCGTTCTAGTTGAAATGAGCATCAAAAGGAGTAATCCAATCAATATCGCGTCCAAAACGATGCGTAGATCTCACACAAGTCTTCATTTAGGGAGACCTTCATATTGTTTCATTGGTTGTATCAAATTTACAAAGAAAGAGGAGATTAAGAGTTGTATTACTTCGTTCTACTTTGATTAGCGTTAAAAGGAGAAACCCATAACTGTGGCGTTCAAAACCATGCGTATATCTCACACAAGTCTTCATTTAGGAGACCTTATTGTTTCATTGGTGTTCTAAAATTGTCAAAGAAAGAGGTGATTTGGAGTCCTATAACTTCGTTCTTGTTTGATTAGCATCAAAAGGAGCAATTCCATGACTATCACGTTCAAAACCATGCGTACATCTCACACAAGTCTTTATTTGAAGAGACTTTCTTATTGTTTCATTGGTTCTCTAAAATTATCAAAGAAAGAGATGATTATGAGTCCTATTACTTGGTTCTAATTTGATTAGCATCAAAAGGTGCATTCCATGACTATCGCGTTAAAAACGATGTGTACATCTCAAACAAGTCTTGATTTCAGGTAGAACTTCTAATTGTGTCATTGGTTCCCTCAAATTATCAGAGAAAGAGGTGATTATGAGTCCTATGACTTCTTTCTATTTAGATTAGCATTAAATGGAGCAATCCTATCACTAGCGCCTTCAAAACGATCCGTACATCTCACACAAGTTTTCATTTAGGGAGACCTTCTTATTGTTTTGTTAGTTTTCACAAATTGTCAAAATATAGGTGATTATGAGTCATATTACTTCGTTCTAGTTGAAATGAGCATCAAAAGGAGTAATCCAATCAATATCGCGTCCAAAACGATGCGTAGTTCTCACACAAGTCTTCATTTAGGGAGACCTTCATATTGTTTCATTGGTTGTATCAAATTTACAAAGAAAGAGGAGATTAAGAGTTGTATTACTTCGTTCTACTTTGATTAGCGTTAAAAGGAGAAACCCATAACTGTGGCGTTCAAAACCATGCGTATATCTCACACAAGTCTTCATTTAGGAGACCTTATTGTTCATTGGTGTTCTAAAATTGTCAAAGAAAGAGGTGATTTGGAGTCCTATAACTTCGTTCTTGTTTGATTAGCATCAAAAGGAGCAATTCCATGACTATCACGTTCAAAACCATGCGTACATCTCACACAAGTCTTTATTTGAAGAGACTTTCTTATTGTTTCATTGGTTCTCTAAAATTATCAAAGAAAGAGATGATTATGAGTCCTATTACTTGGTTCTAATTTGATTAGCATCAAAAGGTGCATTCCATGACTATCGCGTTAAAAAACGATGTGTACATCTCAAACAGTCTTGATTTCAGGTAGAACTTCTGATTGTGTCATTGGTTCCCTCAAATTATCAGAGAAAGAGGTGATTATGAGTCCTATGACTTCTTTCTATTTAGATTAGCATTAAATGGAGCAATCCTATCACTAGCGCCTTCAAAACGATCCGTACATCTCACACAAGTTTTCATTTAGGGAGACCTTCTTATTGTTTTGTTAGTTTTCACAAATTGTCAAAATATAGGTGATTATGAGTCATATTACTTCGTTCTAGTTGAAATGAGCATCAAAAGGAGTAATCCAATCAATATCGCGTCCAAAACGATGGTAAGATCTCACACAAGTTTTCGTTTAGGAAGACCTTCATATTGTTTCATTGGTTGTATCAAATTTACAAAGAAAGAGGAGATTAAGAGTTGTATTACTTCGTTCTACTTTGATTAGCGTTAAAAGGAGAAAACCCATAACTGTGGCGTTCAAAACCATGCGTATATCTCACACAAGTCTTCATTTAGGAGACCCTTATTGTTTCATTGGTGTTCTAAATTGTCAAAGAAAGAGGTGATTTGGAGTCCTATAACTTCGTTCTTGTTTGATTAGCATCAAAAGGAGCAATTCCATGACTAATCACGTTCAAAACCATGCGTACATCTCACACAAGTCTTCATTTAAGGAGACCTTCTTATTGTTTCATTGGTTCTCTAAAATTGTCAAAGAAAGAGGTGATTATGAGTCATATTACTTCGTTCTAGTTGAAATTAGCATCAAAAGTAGCAATCAATCAATATCGCGTCCAAAGCGATGCTTAGATCTCACACAAGTCTTCATTTAGGGAGACCTTCATATTGTTTCATTGGTTGTATCAAATTTAACAAAGAAAGAGGTGATTAAGAGTTGTAATTACTTCGTTCAACTTTTATTAGTGTTAAGAGGAAAATCCCATGATTGTGGCGTTCAAAACCATGCGTACATCTCGCACAAGTCTTCATTTTGGGAGACCTTATTGTTTCATTGGGGTTCTAAAATTGTCAAAGAAAGAGGTGATTAGGAGTCCTATAACTTCGTTGTTATTTGATTAGCATCAAAAGGAGCAATTCCGTGACTATCGCGTTCAAAACCATGCGTACATCTCACACAAGTCTCCATTCAAGGAGACCTTCTTATTGTTTCATTGGTTCTCTAAAATTGTCAAAGAAAGAGGTGATTATGAGTCATATTACTTCGTTCTAGTTGAAATTCGCATCAAAAGTAGCAATCCAATCAATATCGCGTCCAAAACGATGCTTAGATCTCACACAAGTCTTCATTTAGGGAGACCTTCATTGTTTCATTGGTTGTACCAAATTTACAAAGAAAGAGGTGATTAAGAGTTGTATTACTTCGTTCTACTTTGATTAGCGTCAAAAGAAGAAACCCATGACTATCACATTCAAAACCATGCGTACATCTCACACAAGTCTTTATTTAGGAGACCTTCATTATTTCATTGGTGCCCTAAAATTGTCAAAGAAGAGGTGATTAGGAGTCCTAAACTTCGTTCTAATTTGATTAGCACAAAAGGAGCAATCCCATGACTATGTGTTCAAACAATGCGTCATCTCACACAGTCTTTATTTGAAGAGCTTTCTTATTGTTTCATTGGTTCTCTAAAAAGTATCAACGAAAGAG
>JAINUT010001379.1:0-126475 GCA_020205555.1 Panax stipuleanatus
CGTTCTAGCTTGATGAGCATCAAAAGGAGCAATCTTATTACTATCACGTTCAAAACGATGAGTACATCTCACAAGTCTTCATTCAAGGAGACCTTCTTATTTTTCATTGGTTCTCAAAAATTGTCAAAGAAAGAGGTGATTAGGGGTCCTATTACATCGTTCTAATTTGATTTGCATCAAAATAAGCAATTCCATGACTATCGCGTTGAAAACGATGCGTACACCTCACACAATTCTTGATTTAGGGAGACCTTCTTATTGTTTCATTGGTTCTCTCAAATTATCAAAGAAAGAGGTGATTATGAGTTCTATGACTTCGTTCTAGTTTGATTAGCATCAAAAGGAGCAAATCCTATCACTAGTGCCTTTAAAACGATCGTACATCTCACATAAGTCTTCATTTAGGGAGCCTTTTTCATTGTTTCATTAGTTCTCTTAAATTGTCAAAATATAAGTGATTATGAGTCTTATTACTTCGTTCTAGTTGAAAATAGCATCAAAAGAGCAATTCCATCACTATCGCGTCCAAAACGATGCGTAGATCTCACACAAGTCTTTATTTAGGGAGACCTTCATATTGTTTCATTGGTTGTTTCAAACATACAAAGAAAGAGGTGCTTAAGAGTTGTATAACTTCGTTCTAGTTTGATTAGAGTCAAAAAGAGAAACCCATGACTATCGCGTTCAAAACCATGCGTACATCTCACACCGTAAACCCGGACATCTTGGGATTGATCCCCGCCAGCAACAAGTGTGAGGAATTAGAAATAATTTCGTGTGGCCACGGGGACGCGGGCGTAAGATCGTATGAAAAGGCTAACCCGGGTCCGAGAGATATAGTCCGACTGCGGTCGGGATACTCTCGATTTAAAATAAAAAGTCTTCATTTAGGAAGACCTTCTTAGTATTTCATTAGTTCTCTAAAATTGTCACATAAAAAGTTGATTAGGAATGCTATTACTTCGTTCTAATTTGATTAGCATCAAAATGAGCAATCCCATGACTACCGCATTAAAAACGATGCGTACACCTCACACAAGTCTTTATTTAGGGAGACCTTCTTATTGTTTCATTGGTTCTCTCAAATTCAAAGAAAGAGGTGATTATGAGTCCTATGATTTCGTTCTAGTTTGATTAGCATAAAAAGAAACAATCCTATCCACTAGTGCCTTCAAAGCGATTCGTACATCTCACAAAAGTCTTCATTTAGGGAGACCTTATTCTTTCACTAGTTCTCTCAAATTGTCAAAATATATGTTATTATGAGTCCTATTACTTTGTTCTAGTTGAAATTAGCATAAAAGGAGCAATCCATCACTATCGGTCCAAAACGATCCGTAGATCCCACACAAGTCTTCATTTAGGGAGGCCTTCATATTGTTTAATTGGTTGTTTTAAATTTACAAGCGAAGAGGTGATTAAGAGTTGTATTACTTCGTTCTAGTTTGATTAGCGTCAAAAGGAGAAAACCATGACTATCACGTTCAAAACAATGCGTACATCTCACACAAGTCTTCATTTCGGAAAATTTCTTATTGTTTCTTTGGTTCTCTAAAATTGTCAAAGAAAGAGGTGATTAGGAGTCATATAACTTCGTTCTAGTTTGATTAGCATCAAAAGGACCAATCCCATTAATATCACGTTCAAAACGATGCGTACATCTCACAAAAGTCTTCATTTAAGAAGACCTTGTTATTGTTTCATTGGTTCTCTAAAATTATCAAAGAAAGATGTGATTAGGAGTCCTATTACTTCATTCTAATTTGATTAGCATCAAAATGAGTAATCCCATTACTATCGCAATAAAAACGATGCGTACACCTCTCACAAGTCTTGATTTAGGGAGACCTTCTATTGTTTCATTGGTCTCTCAAATTATCAAGGAAAGAAGTGATTATGAGTCTATGACTTCGTTCTATATTGATTAGCATCAAAAGAACCGCAAATCACAACTACTGCCTTCAAAACGATCTGTACATCTCAGACAAGTCTTCATTTAGGGAAACTTTTACTATTTCATTAGTTCTCTCAATTGTCAAAATATAGGTGATTATGAGTCTTATTACCATCGTTTAGTTGAAATTGGCGATTAAAATGAGCAATTCTTATCTTTATCGCGTCCAAAACGATGCGTAGATCTCACACAAGTCTTCATTTAGGGAGACCTTTATATTGTTCATTGGTTTTTTTTTTTTGCTAAATTTAAACTGAATTAAAATAAAATGGAGTTACAAGACTCATTGAAAAACCCAATCAGGAGATAAAGCATAGAGATCCTAGAATATCCCTATGATGTCAAGACAGTAAAAGATTACAAGGAAAAATGACCCAAAGCCTGGAGCCAAAGGCAAAAAAGACCGAAAAACCAAAAAGCCCAGTCGGCCCAAAAGGCCCAACAGCCACAAAGATGAAAAACCTCAATGAAATAAGGGGAAACCCAGTAGGACGGCATCCGAATGCATGGAAGAGTGCCAAGACACCAACTACAATCAACAGAATTGTAGCAACAACACATGCACAGACGGCAAAAGAAAAGCAATAGGCCATTCCAAAAGCAGCTTCATGGTGACCAAGTGAAACCATGCAAAATACGAAGGCAAGTAGCGCAGCATGCCAAAACAGCTGCAGCAAGCTAACGCAGCCACAGGACAGCCACCTCGGCATAACAGCAACCCCAAAGCCAAACCCAAAGCCCTCAACCCAAAACTGCTAGCCACAAGCAAACCAGCAGAAAATCAGCACCCCCAAAGCCGTCCACAGCAGCAGACCCACCAATCGAATCTACATAGCACAATGCTCAGAAAACCAGCAGAGAATTAAACCAACTACTTTGCAGCAGCAGAAGAAGCAACCATGGTCCTGCATCATCATTTGCAGACAAACGAGCACGACTTCAAGCGAACTGCAGAATATAGCCGACAAGCACATAGCAGAAACTACAGAGAGAGCAAACAACAGCAGTAGATAGTAGCAAGGATCACCAACCAGTGTACAGAGAAGAAAAGCAGTGTACAGACTGCAGCTTCTTACAGCAACAGGCCTAGAACCAAAATAAGAAGCTGCAACGGCAAGGAAGAATGCAGCAGAAAGCATACCCCCAGCAGCCGGAGCTACCCAGAACCTGCTAGAGCCAGCAGAAAAATATTAAACCCCGCTGAAGCAAGCAAGAAACCTGAACCTAGTAGTTCCCCAAACCCACAACAGCAACAGAAGCCAGAAACCAGCTGGGGCCAGAAGCTAGAAACCAGCAGCAGCCAGAAGCCAACAACAGAACCCAGCTGAAGTAAGCCAGAAACCTGAACCCAACAGAAGCCATCAAGACCAGCACCTTAAAGCGAAGCAATTAAAGCCGTAACAGCAGGCCATAAACCACAGACCATCCCAAACCCAAAGCAGCCAAGTAGTACAGCAAGCCATCACTAGATGAAGGCCAAAGCCAATAGCAGCAGGCACTGATAACGAAAATCACAACAAACCCAAAAGAAGTAGGCCCAGAGGCAGCATCCGAAGCCAAACACACGGCAAAAACATCGGCAGCAACAGAACCAACTAACAACAACAACTCACTTGGAGGCACGCAGCAGAGTGCAAACCAACTAACAAAGGACATCAGCCAGCAGCAACAAACGGCAGCAGAAACAGTCCAAAATGGCTGGAACCAGAACAGAACAGGAACAGGACAGGAATTCCACCCATGAACTCATAGGAACAGAACAAGCACAGTTACAAAACAAAAGATCTATAGCAAGTTCTAGACTTAATTTTTTGAAATTTGGCATTGGAGTGGAGCCCACACTTAATCAAATGAATAATATCACTGATAAGAGTCCGAGCAGGGATGGAAATATGTGAGAAAATCCTAGCATTCCTTTCGGTCCAGATTCTATTTACCATAGCAGCAAAGCCAAAGTGGAGAAGACTATAATGAAAATTTTTGCAAGAGCGAGTATAAATAAAGCAAGTAATGGAAGCCCAACTCCTACTAAACCCTCTCCAACCGCACTGCCTAAGGACAGCAACCAGAATCTGAAAAGAGAAGGAGCATTCAAAGAATAAATGGTTGAAGGTTTCCCTATCATTCCAGCAAAGCACACACATAGGGTTGATATCAAGGCCAAAGCGAGTCAAAATGTCAAGGGTCCGAAGCCCCTTATGAAAAGCAAGCCAGAGGATAAAAGATTGTCCGGGGGGCACAATCTTATGCCAAACCAAGCTATTGATAGTAGTGTGCATACAAGCCAATCATGTATGATGATAAAGCACGTACTTTATAAACAATCTTATTTATTTATTAATAAAATATTTATTTATTAAAGGCATTTAATTATCTACATGGTGCTGTTTTTATAATATGTAAATAACCCATAGTTTTAAGCAATGCTTTTAGAATCATGATGATGATCATGCTAATGAGATCTAAATTCTTAGAAAGCTCTAAAACTAAAATAGTTCCCAATCGTGGGATTACTAAAAAGGGGATTAGTAAATCCGGATAGATTGGTACATATGTTGCTTGCTCATTGGATGAGGATGATTGATCTCATGATCATTTGTGTGGAGACACTAAAGCAAGTATGTAGGTGCTTATTGGAGAATAAGTTCACTGAATGTGACTCGCTATGGAATACCTAATGGAGTTTTACTCGCCTGTCAATAGGAATTCCTAATGTGATAGTAGTACAAGTGATCCTTGGACTTGAGATCATCATAGTATCTTGTATGTAATGAATTATACTTTGACTTATTCCTTAAAGTCCTTTAGGGTATATAAAAGGGTATGCTTGGGTATAATGAGTTATATATGGAGATAGTGAATGATCAATAAAGAATCTACCACCTCTAGTAAAAGAGGAGATATGTCCTATGTGATTCGTTAAATGACAACCCAGGAATTCTTGGCCAAGGTAAAATGAAATTAGAAAGGAGTTTCTAATTTGTATTATTTGGAGTTGTGCATTTTCTAATCGAAATACATATAATTAAATAAAATAAGACTTGACAGTAAATTCATGTCTTATATTTAATTGGGACATTGTATGGTGGAAGGATTGAATTGTATGATAACTATTAACTCATAGGTTCTTTTATGATTAATGTTGAAATCTATATTATTTGGAAAGTCGTTGATCGCTAGGGAGGCTTATCCCTATTGTAGAATAAATGTTATTTATTTAAATAGATTATTAGTTTAATTTATTTATTTAAATAAGATTAGAATTGTTCTAATTGATTTATTCACAATCGGTTAATATAGAGAACCTAAAGGGTCACACCATAAAAGGAAGAATAATTATTTAAGAAGGTAATGGCATAATCGTAATAATGCATTAAGTGTAATTAATTTAATCTATAGTGATAGAATAAATTAGATAGTTTAATGTTTATTATTTAATATTTTAAAAATATTAAATATAAATTAATAAGAGGAGTCTTATTAATATTATTACAATTATTATTATTTTAATTTCTAAAGAAGTTTAGTAATTAATTTAATATTAGTACTCTAGTTTATTCCTAATAAGATTAGGAGACAAATTAATTAAATAAATTTAATTAATTATTCCCCATGTGGTGGGAAGCCTAAATTAATTAAAGGAATTTAATTAATTAAAAGAAATCCCATATCTAATAGGATTAGAAGGGTTGACCAATGTCTATATAAGAGGAGTCTTATAATAGATATTAGATGATGCAATTTTAATTGTTGGAGAGTACTCCTTTTCTATAGAGGATAGAAAACTAAGCCAACCACCCTCCTTCTTGATAATTCATCTTCCTTGGTGGATCACCTCTAGATGCCAAACACTAGGGTGGCTAACGTTGATCAAAGGAAGGAATCTAACCTAGAAATTCAAGGAGATCACGAAGAACGAGGAGTTGAACTCGTACCTGTGGAAGCTTCGTTCTACAAGGGTATGATTCCATAACTTCTTATTTATCGCTTTAAATTAATAATTTGCATAAAGGATGATCCGGGTAATGGTTTTGTAGATATTTTTTAAACTCTGATATACCATGCTTCCGCTAATTTTTGCAATTTGATTGCGTCACGATTTCGTACAAACCCAACAGTGGCATCAGCGCCAAACCTTTATGCAATTATTAATTTATTTTTAATTTCATATACGTATGGGTATGTATTTAAAATAATTTATTGGGCATAATTTTATTGTATAAAATTATTTTTTTTAAGAAAAAAAAAATGACGTTTTTTTTTTGGACGAATCACAATTTTTTTTTTGGTGCTAATCTTGAATTCTGCAAAGAAAAGGTGTTGTATCTTTCTTACTCCAAAAAGAAGGTGTCTCATCAAGAAAGGACTCTTTTAATAAAATTGCAGGACTCTTTTAATAAAAGAAGGTGACTTCATTTTAAAAAATAAATGTGAATTTATATTATATATATAATATATATATATAACCTGATTCGTTATATAAATATATATATATATATATATATATATAACCTGATTCGTTATATAAATATATATAATATATACGGTAATATCAAATATATATATATATGATATATATATATATATATATATATGATATATATATATATATATATATATATATGATATATTTATATATTATATTCTAAATAATTTTATAATTAAAATAAAGAGCTTATTTTAATCTTGAAATTGGATTTCATGCAATTTAAAATTGCCCATTAAATGATACTCATATATATATGGAATGTTTTAATTCATGAGATGAATATTTATTTATTGATATATATGGTGATATGTATGATAATAAATGGGGATTGATTATGGACTATTTGACCAATGTGATTGGATTTTATTTTAGTTGAATGCTTAAATAAATGGGTTTTATTAAATGGGGTCTGTGTACCTCGTCTTCTCTAATTTTTTTTTCTTGATGTAAAATTCTATCTCCCTCCTATGTACTTCCCCTTGACTGCTGATCAAGGTTTCTATTTAAATTAAATAGTTTAATGTAATAGAAATAGTTAGAATTATCTTGAAGAAATTGGAGACCAAGGAGCAAGGAGCGCGTGAAGACCCGTTTGTATAGAGCCCGGGTTTAAATGTAATAGTTATATTTAAATTTAAATTCTTGCACTCCTAGGTTTGACCTTTTGGTTCACTTGGTGGCTTTAGTGAACCAAACTAGAATAAAAGTCCATAATCAATTCAGGTAGAATATAGTATTCTATATTGCATGCTAAATATTATATATATTATATTTTATGCAAACATGTTTCGCATGTTTAATAAAATGACGCGTATATTATATATATATATATGTGCATGCGCGCTAAACAAGATGAGACAAATAATAATAAACCCCTCAAAGAAATAATATTAAGTCCGAAGCGTTCAAATGATATTTGGAATATCGAACGTCGCCTTCTAGCATGATAAATTAATAGAGTATTAAATATTTAAGATGAGCTTGTTGTGCTATCCACAAGGTGAGTATTGCATATTTAAGATGTTAATTAATCACATTTGATGCTTATCAAGAAAATTGAACGATCTAGTCTTGTTGTGCTATCCACAAGGACGAACATTTTTCTTTTTTGAATTTATGAAAGTGCTAGGCTGGACTTAACATAAATCATTTTAGTTCGGATGTGCACACACTTGACCATTATGATTTAAGAGGCAAAATAAAAGGAGTTATATAGTGATGTAATTGACAAGAGTTGTCTACCTATTTATTTGTATCTCGCTTGTTGTGCTATCCACAAGGTTATATACATTTGAAATGAGATCCTTATTCTCATTAGAAAATCTTTAATTAGATGTTGCCGAACTATATAAGTGAGGGTAATATAGTTTGATAAAAATAGTGGGAGATACCAATTTAAAATAAAGACCTAAATTTATTTTGGTATGCAAAATTAATAAAATGAATGTTTGCTAAAATGTTGTTTTTCACATGCAGAATTTTAAAAATGTCAAAATCACTAATTTCACTGCGAAGCATACTTGATGCTAATAAGCTTACCGGGCCGAATTATACGGACTGGCTAAGAAATCTGAGAATAGTTCTCACTGCTGAAAAGATTTCTTATGTCCTAAACTCACCTGTCCCTGGAACTGTTCCAGAAACAGCCTCTGAGGAAGAGATTGCCACTATTGTAAAGTGGCAAGATGATGCATCTGTGGCTCAATGCATCATGCTCGCATCCATGAATAACGAGCTTCAGCGTCAACACGAAAATATGAATGCTCCTACTATGTTGATTCACCTCAAGGAGTTGTATGGTGAACAAAGTAGGACTGCTAGATATGAGATATCTAAGGAGCTCTTCCGATCTCGGATGACCAAGGGCAAAGTGAACATAAAGGAACAAAAGAAATCTGATCCAGCTAGCAAAGGAATGTGCTTCCATTGCAACGAGACGGGTCATTGGAAGAGGAACTGCAAGAAGTTTCTGGCAAAGAAGAAGCTTGGAGAAGCTTCGACTTCCAATCAAGGTTTGTTCATGATTGAAATTAATTTTTCAGAAAGTCAAAATTCTACTTGGGTATTGGATACCGGCTGTGGTTCTCACATATGTAATAACGTGAAGGGATTGGTCAGAAGTAGAAAGCTGAACAATGATGAGGTGATCCTACGAGTGGGGAATGGAGCAAAGGTTGCTGCATTAGCTGTAGGTACTTATTATTTAGCAATGCCTTCGAGAAAGTCCATTTATCTTAATAATTGTTATTATGTTACGAATATTATTAAAAATATTATTTCAATTTCTGTATTGGATATGGAAGGATTTAACGTTGTTATAAAGAACAATAGTTGTTCTATTTATAAAGACGATGTTTTATATGGTGTTGGAAATTTGCGAAATAGACTTTATACACTTGACTTACAAGAAAATATTTTTCAAATTGAACAAACTAAGAAAAAGAAAAGAGATGATATTAATTATACCTACATGTGGCACTGTAGACTCGGTCATATCAATGAAATAAGATTATCCAAGTTGCATAAAGATGGGCTCCTTGAGTTATCTGATTATGAATCATATCCAACTTGTGATTCTTGTCTCATCGGTAAAATGACTAAATCTCCTTTTAGTGGAAAAGGAGAAAGAGTTACAGAGTTGTTGGCATTGATTCACACAGACGTTTGTGGTATGACAACAAGTGCACGGGGTGGGTATTCTTATTTTATTACTTTCACTGATGATCACTCAAGATTTGGATATGTGTATTTAATGAAATACAAGTTAGAATCATTTGAAAAGTTCAAAGAGTTCAGAAGTGAAGTAGAGAAACAAACGGGCAAGAGTATAAAGATACTTCGATCAGATCGAGGTGGAGAATACTTAAGCGGTGAGTTTCTCAATTGTCTCAAAGAAAATGGTATAATCTCACAATGGACTCCTCCAGGTACACCACAGTTAAATGGAGTATCTGAAAGGAGAAATTGAACACTGTTGGACATGGTTCGATCCATGATGAGTTTTACCGACCTTCCAATTTCTTTCTGGGGATATGCCCTAGAAACGGCTGCATACCTACTTAACAAGGTACCTACCAAATCCGCCCCAAAGACTCCATATGAGACGTAGAAGGGGAGGAAACCAAATCTTAAGCATGTTAAGACTTGGGGTTGCCCAGCTTATGTCAAAAAGTTTGAAAATGATAAGCTACAGACTAAATCCGATAAGTGTAGATTTGTGGGATACCCTAAAGAAACTTTAGGGTATTATTTCTATCATCCAACTGATCAAAAGGTGTTTGTTGCGAAACATGCTGCCTTCTTGGAAAAGGATTTTATCCATGAAGGGGTCAGTGGGAGTAAGATATATCTTGAAGAAGTTCAAGAACCACAAATTACCACGGATCAAAGTCAGGTACCTGGCCAAGTAGAAGAACCTACTATAGCACACCTTGTTTGTAAATCTGGAAGAGTACCGAAGATACCTGAGAGGTATGGATTCGTTATAGAGGATGACGATGAGGTACACATCATGAATGATGATGATCCATTGAATTACGAACAGGCTATGAGTAATAAAGACTCAGGAAAATGGCTTGAAGCTACGAAATCCGAAATGGACTCCATGTATGAAAATAATGTATGGACTTTGGTTTCACCACCTGAAGGCATTAAGCCTATTGGGTGTAAATGGGTCTTTAAAAGAAAGACTGGAGCGGACGGCAAGGTAGAGACCTATAAGGCCCGACTGGTTGCAAAAGGTTTCAAACAAAGACAAGGAGTTGACTATGATGAAACCTTTTCACCAGTAGCTATGCTCAAGTCCATTCAGATTTTGCTTGCGATTGCAGCTTATAACGACTATGAGATCTGGCAGATGGACGTGAAAACGGCCTTCCTTAATGGGAAACTTGAGGAGGATGTGTATATGACACAGCCAGAGGGATTTGTTTCAAAGGTTGGAACAAATCAAGTATGTAAGCTGCAACGATCCATTTATGGATTGAAGCAAGCTTCTCGTAGATGGAACATTCGTTTTGATGAGACAATCAAAGAGTTTGATTTTATCAAAAATGACGATGAACCATGTGTGTACAAGAAGGTTAGTGGGAGCGCAGTTTCATTCCTTGTATTATATGTTGATGATATATTACTGATAGGGAATGACATTCCTATGCTACAATCGATTAAAATCTGGTTATCTAAACACTTCTCCATGAAGGACTTGGGAGAAGCATCCTATATTTTGGGGATAAAGATCTATATTTTGGTCTCCATCAGATACTTAACCTCTAAGTTTAGTAATTCAAAAAAATCTTTCACTAATTCTTCTGAATGGTCAACCTCGATAAATTTCCTCTACCTTTCCTATCTAAGGCATCTGCCACTACATTTGCTTTGCCTGGATGGTACAAAATCTCACAATCAAAATCTTTAATCAATTCTAGCCATGGGCGTTGCCTTATGTTTAATTCCTTCTGGGTGAAGATATACTTCAGACTGTGTATATCTCACACTTCTCGCTATACAAATAATGCTTCCAAAACTCCAAGGCAAAAACTATTGCTGCTAAATCTAATTTGGAAAGACATCCATGAATTCTCTTCAAATCGGTATAATAGTTCCTATGAATATATTCTACGGGGATAACTTCCTTGTTTGTTACTCCTACGCCCATAGAGTGTTCTAATTCCTCACTGGGTAAGTCTAACTGTTTTAGTAAATTCTTAGAAACAAAAGAGCAGGTGGCACCCGAATCGAATAACACATATGCATCTACATATAATTGATCGGGATGATACCTGACACTACGTCCTTGTTGTTGCGGTTACCGCTAGCTACAACGCCCTTTTTCTTCGGGCAGTCCTTGATTTGATGGTTTGTGGCTCTACACGCGAAACATCCTCCTTTTGGCTTATTCGGACATTGAGGAGCCATGTGCCCCGGTTGTCCACAATGATAACATGCGTTCTTCCCCTTCATGCATTCCCCCGAGTGGTTCCTTCCACAGTTACTGCACTTTAAACTTTCTTAGCCTCTCCCCCGAATTTTCCACCTCTGGATGATTGGCTCTCCATCCATTTTCGTTTGTTGGGGTTGCTGTCTCCTCTGTTTCCCCCTTTTGGTCCTTCCTGGCCTGTCTTCTTATCTTGTTTAAATCGCTCTATGGCTTCAATGCCTCCTTCGGCAATGATAGCCTCTTCCAAAAGATCAGAAAAAATCTTAATCTTCAATACATCTATTGCCTTCTGCACCCATGGTTTCAATCCTAATTCAAATCTCTCTGTTTTCCTGGCCTCCGTATCCACCTGATGCGAGGTGAATCGAGCCAACTCGTTAACTCTTGCCGCGTTCTCCGCGACTGACATACCTCCTTGTCTCAGCTCCAGAAACTTAACTTCCATATCTTGTTGCGTATTCTCTGAAAAGAAATTCTTAAATCTTTCCCACATAATAACTCCTTCACCTGCTAGTCCTTTATTGGGTTCCCACCAATTGTTAGCTTCGCCCTTCATCATGAATGTGGCAAAACTCGTCTTCTGTGCCTCGGCCACCCGTGCGACCTCAAACACCTTCTCAATATCTTCTATCCATGTTTGGGCTTCAATTAGGTTCAAGGTTTCCCGGAATTCCAGTGGTCCTACCAATTTAAAGTCCTTAAAGCTAGCCAAGTAATGTCCTGGCTGCTCAGCTGCTGGCGGGGTTATGTTCTGCATTGCTTCTGTTAATAGGTTAACGAAGCTCTGCATTGGGTTAACGTTTCCCCCTCCACCATTGCTTACAGATCCTTCCTCCCTCTGGTTCCGCAAAAATCCCCTAGGCGGCATGATCCTGAGGAAAGGAAGAAAACATAGTCGTTACGTGATATGCTATTCAAGTTAGCATTAAGAAGTTTAGGACATCTATCAACCATAGCTGATTTAAATAAACAACTTCAGTATCACAATAAGACTCGATGGATATCCTCAATCCATCACCTACAAACTCTACTTGAGTTTTCTACTAAGGTTATAACTTAGGTTTCGCATTCCTAACATTTATAACCTAAAGCTTTGATACCAACCTGTGACACCCCCGAATCCGGGTCCTCTGACCCTGGTCCGGTCGCCACGATACAATACTAACATCCACCTCTAACAACATACGATAACTAAAAATGCGGAATATAATAAACGTACGTCGTTCATTCAAAAGGTGTTACTAGTCCCAAGATTCGATAACCTTAATACATCAATACAAATATACCCTAGAATAAACATTAGGGTTCATATTACATTAAATGTAATTAAACTAGACATAAAGATAAAGTCTGCTCCTTGCAAACCATCCTAAATCTTTCCTTTACCCTTGTCCTTCCCTGAGGGCTTGGGCTTAACTGCAATATAAGTCATGATATAGCAAGAATGAGCAACAAGTTTGCTCAGCAAGTTTAGATACAATAATAAAGGATATATCATGATGAATGGAAAAATATCTGACAACGATTTCAACAAAATGAATATCTTAAAGATTCAACAATATGAATATCTGAACGAATCAGAACGAATAATAGAATGATTCAATAATATGAATATTTGTAAGGTTTAACAACCTGCATGATTCAACACTATGAACATCTGAACAATTTAACAATATGAATATTAAAAGCAAAGATAATAATTGCCTTTAGAATGACTGATATTCGAGTAGACTCTGAACTATAACTTTCCAATGGGTTCAATAGCTAATTGACCCTTTTTAGAATTACTGGCTTCTGGCTACAGAAACTTAGTACCTCGAGGAGATCAGCCTCGGGCACAATGTGAATATGCATAACACTTAAATCTGCTTACTCGTACTATATATATTAGATACCTGGGCACACTCCCACATATGAGGGGTGTTCTGTTCCGTCTAAGAATCCTTACCATCAATTGGTTTGGATAGCTTCAAAGAAAACTTCATACACTAGTTTGACCGAGCAAAGGTTCAGATTCTTACTGACATGTTTCAAGAAATTTAGGACCTTGAATAATGTACAAGCCCAAGACTGTACGAGCTCAAATGCACTAGGTGCGGACATCAATAATATCAATGTGGAATAATTGATAAGTAATTAAACCACTAAATAACATGCTTGGAAATAAAGTTCAAGCAATTAAGTAAACAACTTTTGATTCAACAATAACCTACTCAATACAAAATGAGAAGGATAGAGAACTTGCACAAAGTGAAGTTTAGAATTTGCACAATACAGGAATTTGTGTAAGTTCGGGGAACTTGCATAATACTCAACGTGTGAAGTTCGGGGAACTTGCACAATACTCAACATGTGAAGTTTGGGGAACTTGCACAATACTCAACATGTGAAGTTCGGGGAACTTGCACAATACTAGATTCCTTGCATAAAATAAACGCATAGGCTTAGACACTTATGACATCAAAGAGTGAAATTTGAGGAATTTCACCATAATAGATCCTTTGCATAAAGTAAATGCATAGGTTAGAAAATTTGCTTACAACGTTCTTTGGGTGAAGTAAACACAAAGATAAGATACTTCCACAATATACGAGTTTGTATAAATTTAGAGAACTTACATAATGAAGTTCGGGAATTTGCAAAATAACCAAAGTGTGAAGTTCGGGGAACTTTCACAATAACCAAAGTGTGAAGTTCGGGGAACTTTCACAATACTCAAAATGTGAAGTTCGGAGAACTTTCACAATACTCAAAATGTGAAGTTCGGGGAACTTTCACAATACAATAATAACCTGCTCAAAACAATATGAGAAGGATAAGAACTTGCACAATAAAGGTGAAGTTTAAAATCTTGCTTACTAGAGTAATTGAATAAAGTAGTGCAAGGATTTAAAATATTTGCACAATAAAAGTAGGGTTCGGATACTAGCTTACAATATCCGTTGAATAAAGTAATACAAGGGTCTAGGGTACTTGCATTCAATATCACAATTAAATGAAGTTAGGAAACTTGCAATATAACAATACCCTGCTCAATATAAAATTGAGTAAAGCTCCCTTGCACAAATAATAAGTGTAAGTCAGGGAAACTTGCCTGTATGCTCAGCTACAAATAATTCTAGCTTTAATTTAAACGGCGTGGGGACGACCTAATATTAACAAGTCGATCTCTCCAATTAGTATAAGTTCGCACATACAAGAATCTAATCATTATATAATTCTATCACATAAGATCACATTCAATATCAAACATACCATTTATAGCATCATAATATGTTAACTGTTAAAATCCGACTTAAGCAAATTGCTCGGGTTTGAAAGTGTCCCGGCGTAACTCTAGCATGCAACTATTGCCATTAACCCAATACACATGCTTATCAATTATAATCTCTCATTCGAAACTAGCATGCTCATCCTAATCCAATTTCAGAGTCATATATTATCATGCCGGTAAACCTCAAGTTAAACAAGTTCATACTTCAAAGGTTTACTACTCCGGTCATACTATCTCATAATGAGACTAAACAATACTAGATATATATGCTCGAGTATATAAATCACATAGTTCCTACTTGAAGTTCATTTTCTATGATTAAGCATGCATAGTTGAAATCTGTGTTTAACCAAGTGCGGTTCATGTTAATATGTCTATAGGCATAATGACATCCTAATGAACATGCTTGCATGATCATAATACAATTCACATGGTAATCAATGCTAATTAGCTTCCACATTCTAAGTTTCCATTTGCAAAGTACACTAAGTCAAAAAGACAATACGGTACATGTAACGCATCTCGTAACCATTACTCACAGGTATTAGAATGCATACAATAAGTTATATGTATTTAAGTGGTCACAATCTAAAAGACACAAGTCTTGGTTAAGTTTACTTTGAAAGTCTTTAAGTTTCGCTTGACAAATCTCTTGAAGATTTCAATCACGTATGCTAACGTGTTTAACATTTTAAACATACATTTCAAGTTAATATAAACCATGCTATTATGCTCGCAAAAAATCAGAATAGTAACATGGCATAGCATGTCAAGGTTTGTGTTTCATTTTTGTTAGGAACGTGCATTAGTAAGGTTCATATGATCATAATTCATTAGGGAACCTACATACGCGAGTTAGCATACTTCTCATACATCTTTAAATCATACTACTATGCTTGCAAAGTCAGAACACTAACATGCTTCATATATGTTACGTTCGTTCACGAAATCTTAAGTTTATTTCAAAATCATAAGTGATATGTCAACCATGTGTATCATCATTGTTATGCCTATTCAATTACTTGTATATACTCCTATAAGTGTATTAAGTCTGTTCACATGCCTGCTCTAAGGGATAATGCATGATAGTATACAACAGGCTTGCATCAGAAGAAGAAAACCAGCAACTGGTACTGGCACAGCTGCGCCGCTGGCCAGTGCAATACTGGCGCAGCTGCGCAGGCTGGCGTCCAGGCCAGAAGCTACTTCCTGCTTGGCAGACTCACATACCATCTCAAAATTTTCCAACGAAATTGATTCAAGCACAACACATTGCTATTCTAACACCTTTAGACGTTTATATAAAACTAAATTAACATGTTCCATAGTTCAATTAACATTTCACTCAACAAATTAAGAATCAAGGATTTAGCAAGTTTATAGGAAATGAGGACAAGAATGGAAATGGTTGAAAGTATACCTCTGTAAATTGAAACTGACTTGCCACTAAACCAATCCACCCTCACTGATGTTTCTCTAAACAACTTACACATATATGAAATCTCAGCATTGCAAATCATGAAGGGGAGAGTTCTTATATAGACAAACATATAACCAGTCAATGCAATACTCTACCAAATCAAACCCATGAATTGTAAGGTTGCTCAATGGACAAGAGAGAGTTAGTGAGAAGTGGGTGGATTCAATCATCAAACCCACTCCTCTCCTAATCATTATGGCTAGCATGAGTTTGGGAGACTAAGATGGAATAGGCTTCTAGCCTTTTTGTATAATACGTGAATGAGAAGGAGGAGCAATTGGGCACCCCATATGGGACAAGTAATAAGAACTCAGCCACTTGCAAAGTATATAGTGTATATGTCCAACACTTAATTATATAATGAATACACTAGGTTATATAATACACATAGTATATATTTAGGCTATAAATAATGTAAATTCACAATTCCAATGGGCAAATAATAACACAATGTAATCAAATATATAATAACATATATTCCATGTACATTTTACTAACACCAAATATAAAGCAAGTGGGTATTATTATAATAATAACTGTTATTATAATAATTATAATAACTTATTGAAATCACTTATCAATTAATAATGTTATTGATATATTATAAAGTAATATGGTATATATATTAATGTCTATCTATGTATTGTCACATGCTCTTATGTACACATTACACTTATCAATCTCACATAATACAATTAAGGTTACTATATAGTCTATATATAATATACATAGCCATATCAAAGGTCATCTTGTATAATATACCTTATAGATAACTATCATATAATAAAGGTTTAATATAACATATACTTGCATATAACAATTAATCAATTAACCAAGTAAATATAATATTATATATTTATTAATCTCTTACTCATTAATTATTATTTATTCATAATAATAATCAATCATCACATTATCAATTAATTACTCAAATATAAATAATTAATCTCGATTAAATCTCTACACTATATTCAAGAAATTTGAATATATAATTTACTAACGTTTTTATCAATATTCTGATATAAAAGTCTCAGGGTTAATCTACTAATTTAAATAACCATTAGTGATTCCCTTTAATAAAAATCCTAGCATTTATTTGCATAGGTTAAATCACGTAAGCACATAACCACAAAAGGTTTAAATAAGTTTGAAAAATTAACTCTCAAAAATTTAAAATCACATGTAAAATTAATAAGGAGCCTAAAATTCCTGGTCGTTACAAACTTGGTATGGTTCCTAGCATTGGAGAAGCAGTTCCTGTTTACTGTGACAACACAGGAGCAGTTGCACAGGCTAAGGAACCAAGGTCTCATCAAAAATCTAAACACGTGTTGCGGCGATTTCACTTGATCAGGGAGATCATTGAAAGAGGAGACGTCACCTTGGAGCGTGTAGACTCTCAAGACAACATTGCAGATCCATTTACTAAAGCTTTAACATAACAGCAGTTTGATCGTCACTTAGAGTATGAGATACCATGGCGATTGGCTTTAGTGCAAGTGGGAGATTGATAGTAGTGTGCATACAAGCCAATCATGTATGATGATAAAGCACGTACTTTATAAACAATCTTATTTATTTATTAGTAAAATATTTATTTATTAAAGGCATTTAATTATCTACATGGTTCTGTTTTTATAATATGTAAATAACCCATAGTTTTAAGCAATGCTTTTAGAATCATGATGATGATCATGCTAATGAGATCTAAATTCTTAGAAAGCTCTAAAACTAAAATAGTTCCCAATCGTGGGATTACTAAAAAGGGGATTAGTAAATCTGGATAGATTGGTACATATGTTGCTTGCTCATTGGATGAGGATGATTGATCTCATGATCATTTGTGTGGAGACACTAAAGCAAGTATGTAGGTGCTTATTGGAGAATAAGTTCACTGAATGTGACTCGCTATGGAATACCTAATGGAGTTTTACTCGCCTGTCAATAGGAATTCCTAATGTGATAGTAGTACAAGTGATCCTTGGACTTGAGATCATCATAGTATCTTGTATGTAATGAATTATACTTTGACTTATTCCTTAAAGTCCTTTAGGGTATATAAAAGGTGCTTGGGTATAATGAGTTACATATGGAGATAATGAATGATCAATAAAGAATCTACCACCTCTAGTAAAAGAGGAGATATGTCCTATGTGATTCGTTAAATGACAACCCAGGAATTCTTGGCCAAGGTAAAATGAAATTAGAAAGGAGTTTCTAATTTGTATTATTTGGAGTTGTGCATTTTCTAATCGAAATACATATAATTAAATAAAATAAGACTTGACAGTAAATTCATGTCTTATATTTAATTGGGACATTGTATGGTGGAAGGATTGAATTGTATGGTAACTATTAACTCATAGGTTCTTTTATGATTAATGTTGAAATCTATATTATTTGGAAAGTCGTTGATCGCTAGGGAGGCTTATCCCTATTGTAGAATAAATGTTATTTATTTAAATAGATTATTAGTTTAATTTATTTATTTAAATAAGATTAGAATTGTTCTAATTGATTTATTCACAACCGGTTTAATATAGAGAACCTAAAGGGTCACACCATAAAAGGAAGAATAATTATTTAAGAAGGTAATGGCATAATCGTAATAATGCATTAAGTGTAATTAATTTAATCTATAGTGATAGAATAAATTAAATAGTTTAATGTTTATTATTTAATATTTTGAAAATATTAAATATAAATTAATAAGAGGAGTCTTATTAATATTATTACAATTATTATTATTTTAATTTCTAAAGAAGTTTAGTAATTAATTTAATATTAGTACTCTCGTTTATTCCTAATAAGATTAGGAGACAAATTAATTAAATAAATTTAATTAATTATTCCCCATGTGGTGGGAAGCCTAAATTAATTAAGGGAATTTAATTAATTAAAAGAAATCCCATGTCTAATAGGATTAGAAGGGTTGACCAATGTCTATTTAAGAGGAGTCTTATAATACATATTAGATGATGCAATTTTAATTGTTGGAGAGTACTCCTTTTCTATAGAGGATAGAAAACTAAGCCAACCACCCTCCTACTTGATAATTCATATTCCTTGGTGGATCACCTCTAGATGCCAAACACTTGGGTGGCTAACGTTGATCAAAGGAAGGAATCTAACCCAGAAATTCAAGGAGATCACGAAGAACAAGGAGTTGAACTCGTACCTGTGGAAGCTTCGTTCTACAAGGGTATGATTCCATAACTTCTTATTTATCGTTTTAAATTAATAATTTGCATAAAGGATGATCCGGGTAATGGTTTTGTAGAAATTTTTTAAACTCTGATATACCATGCTTCCGCTAATTTTTGCAATTTGATTGCGTCATGATTTCGTACAAACCCAACAGCTATGCCAAGACACAGTTGGCCCAGTTATCCGAATAGAATTCCAGATAGTAGCCGCCTTCACAACTTTAGCCTTGGTACCTTCCCAGAGAAGGCCATCATAGATCGTTGAATTACACGGTCTAGAGAAGTCAAAGGAATTACGAAACGCAATGACATCTTGATGATTCGATGCAGGCAACACCCACCTAGAGTTTTGAATAATGCTATTCACATAGGCGTGAGGACCGAAGCCGGAGTTAACAAACAGAGACGAGTGCACAGAATTGGATAGAGAAGAGTGACCAATCCATGGGTCAAACCATAAACTAGTATTAGCACCATTACCTATGTCATAAGAAATGTGCCTACGGGCAAGATCCCTGCATTGCAACACTTTCCTCCATATCCAAGAACAGTCAGTAGGAAGGGGAATAGCCCAAAAAGATTTATTCTTTAGCATAGTAGCATGAACCCATTTAGCCCAAAGAGAGGATGAAAAGGGATTGATGACATGCCAAAGTTGCAATAAGATGAGAGATTTATTCCATTCCGCAAAATTTTTTATTGCAAGACCACCCTCAGCAAAGGGAAGACAGATCTTTGTCCAAGCAACTTTAGAGCCATGCATGTCCATGGATGGGCCCTTCCATAAGAATCTAGACATGGCAGACTGAAGATCTTTCAAAACTGCTGCAGGAAGAATGAAGTGAGCCGACCAATAGGCTTGGGTGGCGAAGATAACTGACTTGATAAGTTGCATACGACCGGCGTATGAAAGAAATTTATTGGTCCAAGAGTTGATTTTGGTTTTGACCCTTTCAAGAAGGGGCCGGCACTCCGCAAGGCTAAGTTTTGAGGTGATCAAGGGAACCCCCAAGAATTTAGCAGGGAAAACCCCCAATTGGAAATTCAAAAGGCTGATAATAAGATCCGATTGGGCAGGAGGGACATGGGAGAGGAAACACATACTCTTCAAGGCATTAATGTGGAGACCCGAGCCCAAGGAAAATTGGTCAAGACAAGTCTTAATGTTCTTAACAGAATCAATGTCACCATGACAAAATATAAGAATATCATCCGCAAAGCAAAGCTGGGTGAGGGCTAGAGGCGCAGATCGCCAATGAAACTTGAAAGAGGCCTGCTTCGAGGTCTGGGTAAGCATAAGAGATAGGACTTCCATAATAATGACAAAGAGGTAGGGGGATAAGGGGTCCCCTTGTCTGAGGCCTTTGGCCCCTTTGAAGTAACCACATAAAGCCTCATTAACCTTAACAGAGAAACTGGAAGTGGAGATGCAAGCCTTTATCCAATAAATAAATTTGGGAGGGAACTTGAAGACTTTAAGAGCAGCCCACAGAAAGTCCCAGGAAACAGAGTCAAAAGCCTTCATGAGGTCAATCTTCAAAGCACATCTAACCGGGCCAGAGGGCCTATGGTAATTTTTGAATAATTCCTGAGCAAGAAGAATGTTATCCCCAATTCTCCGTCCCGGAACAAAAGCAGATTGGAAGGGAGAAATGATGGAAGGAAGAATATCCTTAAGCCTAGACGCAATGAGCTTCGAAATGCACTTATAAGTTGTATTACAGCAAGAGATGGGTCTATAATCATTCATATAAGAGGGGTTTAGAACTTTCGGCACAAGAGCAATGGCAGTGGCATTATACCCCCGAAGCAGACATCCCTGACGGAAAAAGGAGCGGATATCAGTAGTAAAAACCTCCCCAATAATGTCCCAAGCATGGAGGAAGAAAGTGACATTAAACCCATCAGGGCCAGGGCTCTTGTTCTTCTTCATGTTCATAAGAGTGGCCAAAATCTCCGCATCCGACACATCCCTTTCAAGCAAAAGAGCTTGTTGGGAGGACACCAGCTTGGCCCCAAGAGAGTCCGGGGTAGGGAGAAAAGAGCAATCAGAAAGAGAAGGAGTTCCAAAACGATCACAGAAGTGGTTAACGGCAACACGTTGAACAGCCAGGTGCCCAAAACAAAATTCACCCTCTGAATTCTCAATCGCTAAAATTTTATTTGTGTTCCACCTTTGCTTTACTTGATTATGGAAGAAACCCGTATTCTTATCACCTTCCTTCAACCATTGAATTCTAGATTTTTGCTTAATAAGCTTCTCTTCAAAAAGGAGAGCAGCCTAAAGAGAATCAGATTGAGATCTTTGAAGAGGAAGGAGAGAAGTATCACCCGGATTGAGGGATATGGCCTGCTAGGTAGCGTGTAGGCATGCCCTAGCTTTCTTCACATTAGAGGTCAGATTTCCATTACGCTTATTAAGATCCTTTAAAGTAAACTTTACAGCAGACAACTTCCCAGCCAAAATTTGCAGCGGGTCACCCGAGCAAGGAGTGAGCCAAGCAGTCCGAACCACATCAGAATAATTTTCCAGACCCATCATGAAATTGAAGAACTGGAATGGCTTTGGAATAAGGGGAAAGGAAATACCAGAATTAATCACCACAGGGCAGTGATCAGATAGATCCCGCTGGCAGAAGAGGGCATGGGAGTTGGGAAAAGAATCCAACCAGAGGTCATTAACCAAAGCACGATCAAGCTTCTTGTAAGTTGGGTTAACAGGTTGGGAATCCCACCAAGTGAGAAGAGGGCCAATAGCACGAAGATCCGTCAAGAGGAGATCATCAAGCCAATCCTTAAAGTCTTGTATACCATAGTCCCAAGCACAAGCACCTCCATCAATATCAGTCAAGGATTTAACCACATTGAAATCCCCAAGAAGAGTCCATGGTTTATCAATTGAGCCAACAATGGCTCTCAAGTCCTTCCAAAGAGATTTCCTATCACTTGGGGTATTAAGACCGTAGACAACAGTAACAAAACCATTAAAACTGATATTAACAGAAGAAATAAAACAATGGATAAATTGTGCAGACTTTGTAATAACATTGACATTCCAGATATTTGGGTCCCAACCAACCCAAATTCTTCCATTTACATGATACTCATAATTAAAGAGCCACTGCCAATTCCTACAGATTGCTTTAGAGATAGAATTGGCCTTAGGTGACTTGACCCTTGTTTCAAACAGGCCAACAAAAGAGATACTATGCTTACAAATGAGATCATGAATGCTAGTCTGCTTAGGGAACTTATTTACACCTCTAATATTCATAGAGCAAAAATTCAACAAAAACAATGAGAGATATTAAGCTGGGGACTTCTTGCTCCCCCCTCCTTTGATCTTTTTCTTAGAGGCTTGGCCGACATCAAGAGAGCCTACAGCTTTGTGTTTAAGATCCCTAACATCCTTCTCATCAATCAGTTTAAGTTTACCCACAAGGGGGTTAGGAGAAGGAGTGATATCAGTGTCAGAGAAACAGTCATGAGGACCAGCAGCCATAGGGGAAAGAAGTTTGAAGGAATTGGAGTTATGTGGGCCAAAGGGAGGAGTTGGACCAAAATGTTGTTTAGGACCCTTAGCAACCAGGGTCCAACTGTCGATTTTTGCAGAAGTGGGGGAAGGAAATGATAGCTGGAGGAGCAGGAGTTTCACCAACAATTGGGGCAGGCATTGAAGGGGCAGCTTTGGGAACCCATTTATAGTTAGCTTGGGGACATCTAAGAAGAGAGTGCCCAAAGGACTTGCAATGAGAGCAAGACAAAGGTTTATTCTGGTACTCTACTTCAACCGATACCACTTTTTCTGAGGAGGTTTCCTCATCAAGGACAACAACTTCAAGGCTAAAAGGCAGACCGGAAGACGTAGTGATCTCAACACAAATCCTAGTAAAGCTCATAGGCTCTAATTTTTCAGTAAACTTATCAACAAAGAGAGGTTTACCAATCCCACTAGCAAGATAACTTAGTCCAGGGCCTGATAAGTAGGACAAAGGAACATTATGGAATTTCACCCAAACAGGGGCCTTTGAGCACATATCAGATTTAAAATCCAACCCCTCCTTCCAATGCTTGAGCTGGAGAAGCTTATTTGAAACATACCAAGGACCTAAAGCTAGGATATTATCACATTCCTCAGGATTTGAAAACTTGAAGATGAAAAACCCCTTATCTTGCAAGAAGACCTTCTGCAGACCCAGATTATCCCACATCTTATGAACATTATCATCAACCATTTTAAAAGGAAGCCGAGAGTGGATAAAACTTCCAACAAGGCAAGATTTCCAGAGATTATTACCGAGCTGAAGAACCTCTGAAGGAGCCTTAATAGTAACAGGACCATTTTCCAGAGACGGGGGAACAGGGGGGAAATATTCAAGAACCAAAGACGCTTTAGAGTTGCCCTTTGCCACAACAGAGCTCCAAGAAGGCATAACCGGAGGCACCTCTCCCTCTTCTAAGACGTTACGAGATGAAGAGGCCCGTTGCACTTGTTGGGCCATCCCGAAGCTACCAGCCTTCAAGCAAGGCTTCAAAAGAGGCTGAACCAACACTGGCCTAGCTTGCCCAGAAGCAGACCCAAAGGTTCCCACCAAATTCGAAGCATCAGGCAACTCACCTTCAGCCAAAGAAGACACAATACCAGAGGCAAAGAGGTTAGGGGCCTTAACCAGAACAGCAGGGCTGACAACTCTAAGAGAACTTTTATCAAACAGATCGTTAGCATTGACAAGGCAGACAGTTTTTCCTTTACAGGCAAACTCATTGACATTATCAACTGAGAACCCTTGAGCTTTAATGAAGTCCAACAGCAAGTTACATCTTTTTTGCTCATCAGCAGTTTCAATATTCCCCTGTTGCGATAATGCTTGAGCAGCAATGAAAATTTCTTTCATGGTGGTACCATGTTGAAGCCCTAGGCTAGCATCAACAACACTATTGGTTTCAGAGGAGCCAGAGCTTATCGAGTCTAGGGCAGCTGTAATACCCGAGAATTTCCATATATTATTAAATAAATATATTAATGGAAATGAGAATTTATTTGAATATAAATGATTTTGTGTTATGAGATGAATTAATTCAATTATATATAATTGAATAATTATAATAATTGAGAAATTGGTGCAGTTTGTGATAAACTCGTTGATTGCCTTGTGTGGCACAGTGACGTAATATAAGAATGATTATATTAATTTAAGCGAACAATTAATCTATATTAATTGTTAATCGAAGAATATTAATTAACTGTTATAAAATACTAATGAGGATTGATTAATAATATGTGATTATTATTATTGCAAGAAACATAATAATAATGAGCAACGTGTTTATAAATATAATAAGATTTATATCAAAGTGATAGTTAATCATATAAAGGTTAATTAAATTGTTATGGAGGTTAACAATTATATTGATTGATGTAGGATATGTGTATATTATTAATTAATATTCAATTTATAAGATGAGAAATTATATGTGCAAGCATGCGAATTAAATGTATAGTAACTATATGTTATGATATGTGTAGGTGACAAATGATGTGTGGATATACATTAAAATAATGTATCATGGATCTATTATAAATAATTGTTGAGTAATACAATTTAATAATATATGATATAATGTAATGTGGTAGTATCCGATTGTATTATATCGGTAAGATAAAATGTACATAGATTATATGTATTCAAATTGCATTTATTACATTATGGGGAGAACATTGTAATTATAACCTAAGAGTACATATAATATATAACATAAGTGTAGCATATAGTCCATTTGTAAGAATGCTGAGATTTGCTTGGCTTGTCCCAATATAATAGTCACTCTCCTTTCCCTCATTCACGTGCACAGCCATTATGGCCTAAGCCTATTGCTTCTCCTTAAACTCAGTAAATTTCCATAGCCTTGTAGCAATGATGAGCAAGGGAGTGGTTTTAATGATGGATTCTAACAACTAAATACCTACTATTCTATAACCTTCATGCAATTTGTCAATCCGTTAGTTTTATTTGGGAGTTAGAAGCTTGGACTGTGTATTCATTCTTCTATATAAAGGAACTCCCTGCACCTTCATTTCATTGCTGAAATATTTCTAAGAGAAGAGAGTATACTGTGATTGTCTATTTAGTTCAGAAGGAATTTCTATAGTAGCATCAGCAAGCTTACTCCATAACAGAGGTATAAATCCTCTTCGTGTCTTCATTTTCATTTTCTGTCAAAAGAACTCCATTGTTGTTCTCTGAGTTTTGTTGAAATTCTTGATTATGCCAAATTGGTTCATGATTGGTTTGTAGAACCCTTATATTATTGTTATATGAACATACACACATGATGGAACCACTGAATAGTCTTTCATTTCCATTGTTCCTCTTCAATTTCTGTAAATACATGAAATTCGTAAATTAGTTAGAGTTCATGAAATTGGGAATTGATAATTGCTATTGACTGTTATATAAGCATATATGTATGTGTTAGTAAGTTAAACAAGTCTAATATCTGGGTATGTCGATGAAATGGGAGGTTTTGGGTCGGTTTTCGCTGTCGTCTGAACAGAAAACTGCCTCGACGCCACAGCGCCGCAGCCCGCGCCGCAGCGCCACACGCGCCGCAGCCCGCGCCGCAGTGCCGCACGCAGCGCCACTCGTGCCGCAGCGCCAGTATTAAGCTACTGTGCCGCGCCGCAGCGCCAGCCTCTGTGTTCAGTTTTCTGCATTCTGCAACAAAACTGTTATGTACCAATTGTTTGATTTTTGTTTAAACAAGCATGGAAGCATGATTAATACATATATATAAACCTAATGAGGCAATGTAAGCATGTTTAAGTGTATTAGCATGCATGGTTAACAAAACGACATGAAGCTTGGAAACGAACTTAAAATTTCATAAACAATCATTAACATTATAACGCATGTTTACATACTGACCTTGCAAGCACGTTAGTACCACCTAGAGACACATGAAGTGCATGTTAGCTTATCTATATTGGTTCCGTAATAAAATATGAACATGTGAACCTAACTAGTGCTCATTCCTAACAAAAATAGAAGTTTCAAGGTGGATATGATCATGTAAATGCTATATAGTCATTTTGATGTTACGAGCATGTTTAGATAACTTTGAAATATATGAATGAAGCCTTAACTTGTGTTTATATAGTTCGTAAGGAAGCATGAACATGTTAGGCTCTATTAGTAAGATTCACTAATAAAAATACAAGCCTTGCACATGAGCATTAACACGATACGTGGAGATTTAAATTCTGATATTTATGGACACATGTGATAGTATTCTTAGACTCATTCATGTGTCATGCATATATATATACCATGATTGGTTGCCGTGATTAAAGTTTAGCATAAACAAAGCATGTTTTCAAGATAATAACAATGCTAGCTACATATATGCAATACGAGTACTCATGAGCATGACTAATACAAGTTATATGAATATCTTATGTGTTTAAAAGCGACCATGTTAGACCATATGAGTTTGTGTCCTTGAATGGCTTTAAGTATTAACTTAAGAACCTATACCATGTACGATTGGATTTGGAAAAGTTATACAAGCATGAAAGTATCCTTTAAATATGAATACATGCTACGTGATATTATATGATGTTACTTGAACCTGATTTTGACGGTTAACTTAAGGAGATGCCGTAACTTGCTAAAATGAAATATATTTAGTATTGATTGTGGTCTTATGTGATATTAATAATATGCAAGCATGTTTGCAAATTGTTGCGATCTTTTATAATATGAGAATGCGTTTAAACTCTAAAGAAGGAACGTTAAGGATAGAAATTATATTCTATATAACTGTGTAGCTAGGTAAAACTTAGCTTATGTGTTGATCGTATATTCAAAGAGAAAATGTGAAGTTAAATTATATGACTAATGAATATCATATATATACGTAACTGTATTACGATAGGAATTCGAAAGTGTTGATTTGCTTTTCGTGGATAAACTACGCTAAAGGCAAGTTCTCTTACTTACACTCTTTTAAAGTGCAAGTATCCTAACCGACGCATTTACTTTATGCAAGGAAATCTATGATTGTGAAAGTTTCCTAACTTATACTCTTTTACTATGCAAGTATCCTATCTTGTGTATTGCGAACTAGTTTCCTATTTAATCGTTTGAATCAAATTAGCATACTTGAACTCTTATTTCATTAAAGCTATTATTCATGTTGAACTTAGTATTGTTCTTGAATATTGTCAAAGTGTCTATGCCATTTGATTCGGCTGGACTTATGTTATTGAAAAGCAACCCAAACTAATTGATTGGTGCGGGATCTTGTATTTGACTGAGAAGAACAACCTTCTTTGAAGGGAATATATAATTGTCGGAGAACCGACGTGCACACTTGAGTATGGTTGATTGTTATGCATAACAAGGGTACTTTAGGCTGATCACCTGTTGTACCTGTTTTTGTTGGATTTTCAGTTTATTACTGTCAATTCTAGTAGAAGTTCATAGTCCGTAGTGACTACTCAGTATTCAATTATTTGAAATCTTGATTTGACTTATTATTGAATCATATTGATATTATCCTGTCCTTAGCGACTGATATTCAGAACTGTTGATATTCTTGTTATTCTTGAACTATCAAATCTTGTTATACCCTTTCGAGAATTGAGAATCTTATTACTCACCCTTATTGTATATTACTTGCTGGGCAATTTGTGCTCATTCTTGCTTTCCCTAAAACATTTCAGTTAAGGCAGAGCATGGTGAACCTTCGGGCGTTGATAAGGGCAAGGGCAAAGCTACCAACTAGCTTATGTCTGTTATGCTTTAAATATATTAATATTGTATGAAGATGATGTAGTAAGACTGGATTTGATTATGTTTAAGCTTAAGTTAGATTATGTAATAAGTCATTAACTGATATTATTATGTAATCTATTAAGTACTGTAGGTTGCGAGACTTGGGGGAATAATTATAATAAATCATTGTAAATTATTCTCGAATAGATTTTCCGCTGTGATCGTGTGATATTTAATTATTATTATTGTGATGTATTACCATGAGCACGTGATGAACCGAATTCGAGAGACCAAGTGGCGGTCCTGGAATTTGGGGGCGTCACAGGTTGGTATCAGAGCTGTAGTTATAAACCTTAGGAACGAGTGTCCTTAGACTATAACTTAGGTGAACTTAGAAGTTAGGAAGGAGATAAAACTCATGTAGAGTTTTCCTTGAGAGACTTAGTCTGTTATGAAATGTAACTTCATTCTATACAATGAACTTATATTTTATTTAACATTCTAATGGAGATGCTATTTCGTGTCTTGTGTTTGTGATTATAGGATGACAGACACAGGTGTACCTAGTAGAGTGGCCGAGGAGGAGCCCAGGGATATACATGTAGTGTACGAGGCACCTCTAGAGGCTACGCCAGTGCAGGCAGTTGCACCATCCGAGTTTGATGACGAGGATGAGATCGAGATTGAGATAGAGACTGATCCAGAGGAGGAGCCGATGGAGGATGAGCCAGTAGAGGACTCTGATGAGGCTACTATAGAGGAGCAGATGCTAGGAGAGTATGAGGAGCGGATCCTAGAGTTAGACTGTAGAGTTCAGGAGCTGGAGGCAGAGGCCCACGAGAGAGAGTCTGAGTTCCAGAAGCTGAGGGATGAGGACCACCAGAGGAAGATGGCTATGCAAGAGTTAGAGGTGGAGATTGCCTACCGTAGGGAGGCAGGGATCCAGATGGGGACTCTATTTCACAGGTCAGTGGCTAGGAATGCAGATTTGGCAGAGAAGCTAGAAGAGGTTAAGCAGAGGGAACTGAGTGAGAAGACTGAGAAAGAGGCACTCCGTACTCAGCTAGAGTTGAAGGTGATGGATAGGTTACACTTCGAGGAGAAGTGGGAAGCGTCCAATGAGAGAGCTGATGACCTTGAGGATGAGGTCAGGTGCAAAAAGAGAAAGATGAACAAGATGGGGTCTGTGTTCCGTTCAGCTTTTGAAAGGGTGATTGATGGTGTGTACCACTACCCGGCAGAACAGGGACAGACTCTACATACCTTGAGCCGAGAGCTGGTTGCGTATATATCACAGTTGAAGTACAAGAGCGCAGTGGAGCGCGGGATGATGGGATGAGATTTCCTTAGTCAGTCTAGTGGTAGTACTAGTTGTGTCTTTATGTACTGTATATACTATGTTGTAATCTCGATCTTTTGTGTAAGATGTGGGATGATGATGTAAACCCCGAGTTAGCTTTTGTTAGAGGGGTAGTATGGTAGTAGGTTGGTATATTCCCCGTCTTTTGTGATATTAGGGGATATATGTGATAACATTTATAGCAGTATGCTAGGGAAATCATGTAATGAAACGAAATGGCATATGAATATAAATGGAGTTGATTTTAGAAACGTGTTATAAATTTATTCTTTTAGTATTAAAAGAAATACTTAAGTGATATACTTGAATAATAATAAAATGAAAAAAATTGTGATGCAGATAATGCCGCCCAGACGTAGATTGACTGCACCCAAAGAATCCGTTAACAATGAGAGAGAACAAGTAGACCCGATCCAGAAACTGGTAGACTTATTAGGAGAAGCCTTAAGGGGAAGGAGCAATGAACCCGTTCGCCCGAACCCTCAAACTGTGTCAGTAACAACCTTTAAAGACTTTAAGAGTGTAGGACCCCCGGAGTTCGAGGGAACTACCGACCCAATCGTCGCACAAACGTGGATCAAAGAGATCGAAAAAGCTTTCACTATAGCTAGCGTAGGCGAAGATCAGAAGACGGTGTTTGCCACGTACATGATGAGGGGAGAAGCGAACTACTGGTGGGAGGCTAATCAACAAAGAGCTGGAGAAGGGATAATAGCTTGGGACAAGTTTAAGACGCTGTTCTTCGAGAATTACTTCCCGAAGAGTATGAAGAATAGGATGGAGGTGAAATTCCTAGAGTTAAAACAAGGTGAGATGACGGTGGCGCAATACGCAGCTAGGTTTAACGAACTAGCGCGATTTGCGGAACACCAAGTTGGTGATGAAGAGAGGAAGGCTAGACGCTTTGAACAAGGGTTGAAGCCATGGCTGTTGAATAAGGTATCAGTTCTTCAAATTGATTCCTTTGCAGCATTACTGGAGAAGGCAATTATTGCGGAAGGTGGCAGTGAGGCCTTAAGTCTGTATAACAAAGAAAAGAAAGGAAAGAATACTGGAGGAGAGAATCGTACGGGAGGAAGCAATAGCGGAGGAAGTAATTTGGGAAAGAGAAAGTGGGAGAACAAAAACAACAATAATCAATCAGGGAATTTTCGTGGAGGTTTCAAGAAGAGGGCTGAAGGATGCCCGAAGTGTGGGAAGAATCACCAGGGCGAGTGCTAGAAGGGACGTGGCACTTGCTACAACTGCGGACAGGAAGGGCACATCTCGCCCAACTGTTTGAAACCGAAAAAGATACAAGGATGCTTTGCTTGTGGCTCGACGGAGCACCGGATTAAGGACTGCCCAAAGAAGGGAAGTGGCGGGGGTAGTAATCAGCAAGCAGGCAACAAGCTGATGATCGGTGGACCGGTACAATCCAACCGCCCAACCGCCAGAACCTTTAACATGACCGTCCAAGACGCAGTGGCTGCGAAGGATGTGGTGTCAGGTATAATCCCAATCAATGATATAAATGCTTATGTATTATTTGATTCGGGTGCCACCTGTTCTTTTGTATCTGAAGAATTTTCTAGTAGACTTAGTACACCTCGAGAACTATTAGAAAATCCTTTGATCATACAAGTTGCTAATAAGGAAGTGATCCCTGTAGAATACGTTTATCGAAATTGTCGCGCAAATATTAGTAAACATGAACTGAGCGTAGACTTGATTCCTATTAGACTGGGAGAATTTGACGTAATACTGGGAATGGATTGGTTGTATAACCATGCTGCGATAATTGACTGTCAGAACAAATGTGTGAACCTTCAGACTCCGAGTAAGTCTAAGGTAGTGTTTTATGGTAGCTCATCGCTTAAGCAATCGTGTTGCGTTACGATGATGCAGGCCAAGAAATTGTTAAGGAAAGGATGTGGAGGATATTTAGCTTACATCGTTGATACTCGAAAAAAGGGAGTAGAAATTAAGGATATATCCGTAGTTAATGAATTTCAAGACGTGTTTCCGGACGATCTGCCTGGTCTTCCGCCAGACAGAGAAATCGAATTCGTAATAGACTTAGCACCGGGAACGGCACCGATTTCAAAAGCTCCATATCGTATGGCGCCAGTAGAAATGAAGGAATTGATGATACAATTGCAAGAGTTATTGGATAAGGGTTACATTCGACCGAGTGTTTCTCCTTGGGGAGCACCAGTGCTATTCGTTAAGAAGAAGGACGGATTGATGAGACTCTGTATCGATTATCGAGAATTGAACAGAGTAACGATCAAGAACCGATATCCGCTACCGAGGATAGACGACTTATTTGATCAACTGAAGGGAGCAAAGTGTTTCTCAAAGATCGACCTACGAACAGGATATCATCAACTGAAAGTGAGGGATGAGGACATACCAAAGACTGCGTTTCGAACCCGTTATGGACACTACGAGTTTTTGGTAATGTCATTCGGATTGACTAATGCTCCGGCAGCATTTATGGACTTGATGAACTGAGTTTTCAAGCCATACTTGGATAAATTTGTAGTGGTCTTTATCGACGACATTTTGATCTACTCGAAGATAGAGGAAGAACACGCCAAACATCTAAGGATTATTTTGGAGGCACTAAGGAAGGAGAAGATGTATGCAAAATTTTCTAAGTGCGAATTTTGGATGGAGAAGGTTCAATTCTTAGGCCACGTGGTGGATAAGAATGGAATCTCTGTAGACCCTGCGAAGGTTGAAGCAGTAAGTAATTGGGAACAACCGAGAACACCGACGGAGGTAAGAAGTTTTTTAGGGTTAGCTGGGTAGTATCGAAGATTCATTCAAGATTTTTCTAAGATAGCAACCCCGCTGACCAATTTGACTACCAAGACGGTGAAATTTGTATGGACCGACAAATGTGAAGAGAGTTTTCAGGAGTTGAAGAAGAGATTGAGCGAAGCACCTATATTATCATTACCAGATAATACGGGAAATTTTGTGGTGTATAGTGATGCATCGCACAAGGGACTTGGCTGTGTGCTTATGCAGCACGGCAAGGTCATTGCATATGCATCACGACAATTAAAGGATTATGAAAAACGATACCCTACTCACGACTTAGAGTTAGCGGCGGTAGTTTTTGCGTTAAAGATATGGAGACATTATCTATACGGAGAAAAATGTGAGATATACACGGACCACAAAAGTCTGAAATATATCTTCACACAGAAGGAGTTAAACATGCGGCAGAGAAGGTGGTTAGAATTAATCAAAGACTATGACTGCGATATTCTTTATCACCCGGGAAAGGCAAATGTGGTTGCCGACGCTCTGAGCAGGAAAGGAAGGGAGAAGTTGTTTAATTTAACAACTCAGGAAGAGTTGATAAGAGAGATGGAGAAATTGGAGATAGAAGTAAAAGGACCAGAAAAGTCTGGTGAGAAGTTAATTGTAATGGAAGCTTGTCCGACGTTGTTGAATAGAGTAAAGGAAGCTCAGGAAAAGGATGAAGAGTGTGAGAAAATCCGAAAGAGGATCACAGAAAGTGAGGAAGAAAAATTTCGAACGGATAAAGACGGTATTTTGAGATTTGAAGGGAGAGTGTGGGTACCAGCGATAACCGAGTTAAGGGAAGAGATTTTGCACGAGGCACACAATACGACATATTCCGTTCATCCGGGAGGCACAAAGATGTACCGAGATCTAAGGCAACATTTTTGGTGGCCTAAGTTGAAACGGGAAGTCGCAGAGTGCGTTAGTAAATGCTTGACTTGCCAACGCGTTAAAGCAGAGCATCAGCGGCCAAGTGGTTTACTACAACCGTTAGAAATACTAGAGTGGAAATGGGAGCATATTACCATGGACTTCGTGGTAGGACTTCCAGTTACACAGAAAGGTTATGATGCTATTTGGGTTATCGTGGATCGACTAACGAAGACCGCACACTTTCTACCAATCAAGATCCGCTACAGTTTGAACCAATTAGCAAGCCTATATGTAAAAGAAATTATTTCGCGACATGGAGTGCCGGTGTCAATTGTCTCTGATCGAGATCCGCGCTTCACGTCCAATTTTTGGAAGAGTTTGCAGGAAAGAATGGGAACGCGGTTGAGGTTGAGTACAGCTTATCATCCTCAAACAGACGGACAAAGTGAGCGAACAATACAAACGTTAGATGACATGCTTAGGACTTGCGTGATGGATTTTAAAGGAAATTGGGACGACCACCTACCCTTAGTAGAATTCGCATATAATAATAGCTACCATGCGAGTATTGGCATGCCACCGTACGAAGCTCTTTACGGGAGAAAGTGCAGAACGCCGTTATGTTGGGACGAAGTCGGAGAACGACGAATACTCGGACCAGAGTTAGTTCAACAAACCGCAGACGTGGTGACAGTGATAAGAGCCAGACTTGTAGTAGCTCAAGATCGCCAGAAGAAATACGCAGATTTGCATCGGCAGGACCGAGACTTCAAAGTCGGCAGTTTCGTATTCTTGAAGGTATCTCCATGGAAGGGAAAAATCCGTTTCGGCAAGAAAGGAAAATTGAGTCCAAGATTCATAGGACCGTTCGAGATACTGAAGCGAGTGGGCGAAGTGACATACAAAGTTGCGTTGCCACCCGAACTGGAGCACATCCACAACGTGTTTCACATTTCCGTGTTGCGACCGTATAAGGCCGACTACAAGCACGTGATTTCTTACGAGCCCATTCAAGTGGAGAAGAACTTGGCGTATGAAGAAATTCATGTCCAAATATTAGATAGGAAAGAACAAACTTTGAGAAATAAAGTTATTTCATCTGTAAAAGTACTTTGGCGTAACCACGATGTCGAGAAGGCAACGTGGGAGTTAGAGGATAGGATGATGAGGGACTATCCCCATCTATTTGTGTAACCTTGTAGCAATTCCGGGACGGAATTTTTATAAGGGGGGGAGGATGTAATACCCGAGAATTTCCATATATTATTAAATAAATATATTAATGGAAATGAGAATTTATTTGAATATAAATGATTTTGTGTTATGAGATGAATTAATTCAATTATATATAATTGAATAATTATAATAATTGAGAAATTGGTTGAGTTTGTAATAAACTCGTTGATTGCCTTGTGTGGCACAGTGACGTAATATAAGAATGATTATATTAATTTAAGCGAACAATTAATCTATATTAATTGTTAATCGAAGAATATTAATTAACTGTTATAAAATACTAATGAGGATTGATTAATAATATGTGATTATTATTATTGCAAGAAACATAATAATAATGAGCAACGTGTTTATAAATATAATAAGATTTATATCAAAGTGATAGTTAATCATATAAAGGTTAATTAAATTGTTATGGAGGTTAACAATTATATTGATTGATGTAGGATATGTGTATATTATTAATTAATATTCAATTTATAAGATGAGAAATTATATGTGCAAGTATGCGAATTAAATGTATAGTAACTATATGTTATGATATGTGTAGGTGACAAATGATGTGTGGATATACATTAAAATAATGTATCATGGATCTATTATAAATAATTGTTGAGTAATACAATTTAATAATATATGATATAATGTAATGTGGTAGTATCCGATTGTATTATATCGGTAAGATAAAATGTACATAGATTATATGTATTCAAATTGCATTTATTACATTATGGGGAGAACATTGTAATTATAACCTAAGAGTACATATAATATATAACATAAGTGTAGCATATAGTCCATTTGTAAGAATGCTGAGATTTGCTTGGCTTGTCCTAATATAATAGTCACTCTCCTTTCCCTCATTCACGTGCACAACCATTATGGCCTAAGCCTATTGCTTCTCCTTAAACTCAGTAAATTTCCATAGCCTTGTAGCAATGATGAGCAAGGGAGTGGTTTTAATGATGGATTCTAACAACTAAATACCTACCATTCTATAACCTTCATGCAATTTGTCAATCCGTTAGTTTGATTTGGGAGTTAGAAGCTTGGACTGTGTATTCATTCTTCTATATAAAGGAACTCCCTGCACCTTCATTTCATTGCTGAAATATTTCTAAGAGAAGAGAGTATACTGTGATTGTCTATTTAGTTCAGAAGGAATTTCTATAGTAGCATCAGCAAGCTTACTCCATAACAGAGGTATAAATCCTCTTCGTGTCTTCATTTTCATTTTCTGTCAAAAGAACTCCATTGTTGTTCTCTGAGTTTTGTTGAAATTCTTGATTATGCCAAATTGGTTCATGATTGGTTTGTAGAACCCTTATATTGTTGTTATATGAACATACACACATGATGGAACCACTGAATAGTCTTTCATTTCCATTGTTCCTCTTCAATTTCTGTAAATACATGAAATTCGTAAATTAGTTAGAGTTCATGAAATTGGGAATTGATAATTGCTATTGACTGTTATATAAGCATATATGTATGTGTTAGTAAGTTAAACAAGTCTAATATCTGGGTATGTCGATGAAATGGGATGTTTTGGGTCAGTTTTCGCTGTCGTCTGAACAGAAAACTGCCTCGACGCCGCAGCGCCGCAGCCCGCGCCGCAGCGCCACTCGCGCCGCAGCGCCAGTATTAAGCTACTGTGCCGCGCCGCAGCGCCAGCCTCTATGTTCAGTTTTCTGCATTCTGCAACAAAACTGTTATGTACCAATTGTTTGATTTTTGTTTAAACAAGCATGGAAGCATGATTAATACATATATATAAACCTAATGAGGCAATGTAAGCATGTTTAAGTGTATTAGCATGCATGGTTAACAAAACGACATGAAGCTTGGAAACGAACTTAAAATTTCATAAACAATCATTAACATTATAACGCATGTTTACATACTGACCTTGCAAGCACGTTAGTACCACCTAGAGACACATGAAGTGCATGTTAGCTTATCTATATTGGTTCCGTAATAAAATATGAACATGTGAACCTAACTAGTGCTCATTCCTAACAAAAATAGAAGTTTCAAGGTGGATATGATCATGTAAATGCTATATAGTCATTTTGATGTTACGAGCATGTTTAGATAACTTTGAAATATATGAATGAAGCCTTAACTTGTGTTTATATAGTTCGTAAGGAAGCATGAACATGTTAGGCTCTATTAGTAAGATTCACTAATAAAAATACAAGCCTTGCACATGAGCATTAACACGATACGTGGAGATTTAAATTCTGATATTTATGGACACATGTGATAGTACTCTTAGACTCATTCATGTGTCATGCATATATATATACCATGATTGGTTGCCGTGATTAAAGTTTAGCATAAACAAAGCATGTTTTCAAGATAATAACAATGCTAGCTACATATATGCAATACGAGTACTCATGAGCATGACTAATACAAGTTATATGAATATCTTATGTGTTTAAAAGCGACCATGTTAGGCCATATGAGTTCGTGTCCTTGAATGGCTTTAAGTATTAACTTAAGAACCTATACCATGTACGATTGGATTTGAAAAAGTTATACAAGCATGAAAGTATCCTTTAAATATGAATACATGCTACGTGATATTATATGATGTTACTTGAACCTGATTTTGACGGTTAACTTAAAAAAGATGCCGTAACTTGCTAAAATGAAATATATTTAGTATTGATTGTGGTCTTATGTGATATTAATAATATGCAAGCATGTTTGCAAATTGTTGCGATCTTTTATAATATGAGAATGCGTTTAAACTCTAAAGAAGGAACGTTAAGGATAGAAATTATATTCTATATAACTGTGTAGCTAGGTAAAACTTAGCTTATGTGTTGATCGTATATTCAAAGAGAAAATGTGAAGTTAAATTATATGACTAATGAATATCATATATATACGTAACTGTATTACGATAGGAATTCGAAAGTGTTGATTTGCTTTTCGTGGATAAACTACGCTAAAGGCAAGTTCTCTTACTTACACTCTTTTAAAGTGCAAGTATCCTAACCGACGCATTTACTTTATGCAAGGAAATCTATGATTGTGAAAGTTTCCTAACTTATACTCTTTTACTATGCAAGTATCCTATCTTGTGTATTGCGAACTAGTTTCCTATTTAATCGTTTGAATCAAATTAGCATACTTGAACTCTTATTTCATTAAAGCTATTATTCATGTTGAACTTAGTATTGTTCTTGAATATTGTCAAAGTGTCTATGCCATTTGATTCGGCTGGACTTATGTTATTGAAAAGCAACCCAAACTAATTGATTGGTGCTGGATCTTGTATTTGACTGAGAAGAACAACCTTCTTTGAAGGGAATATATAATTGTCGGAGAACCGACGTGCACACTTGAGTATGGTTGATTGTTATGCATAACAAGGGTACTTTAGGCTGATCACCTGTTGTACCTGTTTTTGGTGGATTTTCAGTTTATTACTGTCAATTCTAGTAGAAGTTCATAGTCCGTAGTGACTACTCAGTATTCAATTATTTGAAATCTTGATTTGACTTATTATTGAATCATATTGATATTATCCTGTCCTTAGCGACTGATATTGAGAACTGTTGATATTCTTGTTATTCTTGAACTATCAAATCTTGTTATACCCTTTCGAGAATTGAGAATCTTATTACTCACCCTTATTGTATATTACTTGCCGGGCAATTTGTGCTCATTCTTGCTTTCCCTAAAACATTTTAGTTAAGGCAGAGCATGGTGAACCTTCGGGCGTTAATAAGGGCAAGGGCAAAGCTACCAACTAGCTTATGTCTGTTATGTTTTAAATATATTAATATTGTATGAAGATGATGTAGTAAGACTGGATTTGATTATGTTTAAGCTTAAGTTAGATTATGTAATAAGTCGTTAACTGATATTATTTTGTAATCTATTAAGTACTGTAGGTTGCGAGACTTGGGGGAATAATTATAATAAATCATTGTAAATTATTCTAGAATAGATTTTCCGCTGTGATCGTGTGATATTTAATTATTATTATTGTGATGTATTACCATGAGCACGTGATGAACCGAATTCGAGAGACCAAGTGGCGGTCCTGGAATTTGGGGGCGTCACAGCAGCATTGGCCGGAACGGGAACAGACTCGGCCATAGTATCATCATCAATAAAAGGAGAGTTTGGGTTAGAGATCCCAAATTCAACAAAGAGATCCCGGGAATCAGTACTCACCAAGTTTCCAACCGAAAGGTGGGAATGATCGACCATAATGCGGAAAGTAGAAGGTAAGGGTCAAGAAGGGAACGAAGGAGACGGAGGTAAGAGATACGAGTCGGATGGCTCAGACGGAGGAATGAGCCAGAAGAGAGAATGGTGGAGAAACAACCCAAGAGAGAAGCTGCCGAAAAAAGCTACCGGAAAAGGGAGAGGGCCGTGGGAAACTAAAAAGGGAAAACAGAAAGGTTTGGTTTGGACAGAAAATATTGTTGGGTGCAGGCGGGAGACAAAAAAGGAAATAAAAGTTAACGGAACATAGATGTGGGTTAACGGAATAAAGAGTTTCTAGAGAGAAGGGAGAGAGAATCCTAGAGAGATAAACTAACCCATCACCGATTTGGTGTTCACTGTTCTTGTTTCATTGGTTGTTTGAAATTTACAAAGAAAAAGGTGATTAAGAGTTGTACTACTTCGTTCTAGTTTGATTAGCGTCAAAAGGAGAAACCATGACTATCGCGTTCAAAACCACGCTTACATCTCACACAACTTTTCATTTAGGGAGACTTTATTGTTTCATTGGTTCTCTATAATTGTTAGAAAAAGAGGTGATTATGAGTCCTATAACTTCGTTCTAGCTTGATTATCATCAAATGGAGCAATCTTATTACTATCACGTTCAAAACGATGAGTACATCTCACACAAGTCTTCATTCAAAGAGACCTTTTTATTTTTCATTGGTTCTCAAAAATTGTCAAAGAAAGAGGTGATTAGGGGTCCTATTACATCGTTCTAATTTGATTTGCATCAAAATAACCAATCCCATGACTATCGCATTGAAAACGATGCGTACACCTCACGCAAATCTTGATTTAGGGAGACCTTCTTATTGTTTCATTGGTTCTCTTAAATTATCAAAGAAAGAGGTGATTATGAGTCTTATAACTTCGTTATAGTTTGATTAGCATCAAAAGGAGCAAATCCTATCACTAGTGCCTTTAAAACGATCCGTACATCTCACATAAGTCTTCATTTATGGAGTGTAAGAACCCGAATTTTCAGATATTATTAAATAAGGATTTAATAAATAAAATTCTTAAACTGTGAGATGGGTTCAAATAAGAATATATATATGTGATATGAGGTATGTGGTATTATATTACATAGGGTAATATGGGCTATGTAATATGTGTTTTTGTGATTTATAAATATATTATTAATTTATATTTGTTACTTAGCGTAGAGACGATTCAGTTGAGATAAAGGAAGTGGATAAATTCCTATCGATATTAAATAATTTATAGAATTATTTTATCATAGTGAGTTGATGACATTAAATATCCTTAATGTATAATCACCATATTCTTGTGTATGTGTATTAATAACTAGTACGTTTATAATATAGGTTATTAATAGCACTTAAGCTATCCGTGAATAGGTTTGGATAGTGAAGCACGAGTTAGTTAAGGAATTAACTAATAAGAATAAATATTAGTTAATTTAAGTTGGGAGTTATATTATGGAATAATATAATGTTAATATTGAACCTTAATAATATGACACAGTGTTTAATTTACTTAAGTAAATGAGTAAATCAATAAGTGTGTGGAATATGTTATTATAGTTGATACTTTTATATTACTTAGAATAGTAATATGTGAGAAAGTTTAATGTGCGAATAACGTTAATAAATATATATACGTTATTAAAGAGAAATGGAAATTATTATATCTTTAAATGAATATTTGAAGAAATTGTTTTGAGGACAATTTATAGAAAGGAAGAGAAATGATTATTATATATATAATTCTAATAAAGGATATTAAAATAAATTCTAATATTGAATTATTTTAATAAAGGAGGAAATGTTATTTTTGAATAATAATATTACCTTATATGTTTTTATATGAGGTAATCGGTATGATGAATTAATATGGTAAATATATTCAAACATATTTGCTATATGTAAATAAATTGATAGAAATAATTTATTATAATAGAAAATAAACTCACTATCTATTTTCTATATATAATATATGTACATGTGTTGTACATGTAATTATTCGATATTATATTATATTATAATATCTCAAGTAAATAAATAAAGTATTTTCTAATAATGAATATCTTTACTTGGAGAAAACATAATATTTTATGATATGGCTAAATACATAATGTTAAATGTATTTTCAAGGGAGTTTATTAATGAAAGGAAACTAAGTTATTTTAATATATTTAATAACTTAAGTTATTATTTGATCGTGAATATTATTATTTGAATAATTAATAGAGTATATATTAATTATTATAAGTGTAAAGGTTATACTTATTATAAATATAATTAATTGAAGTAGTTTAGCATTTTAATAGCTTGAGTTATTATATTACCGTAAAGGTTATATAGAATATTGGAGTATTTCCATTCACGATATATTTATATATGTGAACCTTGTGGCTTAATAGTTCTAATTATATTGAACATGTTATAAGTAGTAAGTGATGGGAATAATAATAAGCTTGAGATTAAGCTTGTGAGAAATGCCTTGTGTGGCACGATAATAGATTCGGTAATGAATTGATTAATTCGAAAATGGAAGAATTATTAATTAAATAATTAATCTATATTAATTGTTATTATAATAATATGTTAAATTATTATTATTGCAAGTGATAGCATGATAATAAGTATATTTGTTATAAATATAATAATATTTATATTTATTTATTGTGATAATTAACTATATAAATGTTAATTAATTGTTATGGAAATTATAATTCCATTGATTTATGAGAAATAGATTAATTAATATTATTATTAATTAATAAAATAAGTAATTTATTAAGGTGCAAGCATGCGATATTAAAATATATAACGTATGATAGTTAACTATATGTTGTACGAAGTGTAAAGTGCGACGTGACTATATAAGCTATATAGTAAGGTGATAGAGTTACATGAAATGTGTATATAATGCAGTGTGACGCTTTAATATAGCTATATTATATGTATATATTATATAGTATGATTGGTTGCATTAAGAGAGTTACATAATATTATTGCTTATGTAACATGATATGTGTGGGTAGACCTTAAGGAATACCCTATTAACATATAACAATTGTTAAATTGATAATGGTTTCTATAGGATATTATAACTGTATTAATAACCGTTATAATAATGAGTAATACCCGATAGAATTATATCAGGTAGGATGAAATGTACATGAAATTATATATGTGCAAGTTAAAATTTACTACACGATAGTATTATTGGGACTACATCGTGACACATTAATTTATAACTTAAGTTATATAAAATGGAATGTGTACAACTTAAATATATATGGAATAAATATATATAGCCTAAGTATATACTATATGTATACATATATAACATTAGTATGTGAAAAAAAATAAGTTGCTGTGATTGTTTGAGAGTCTTTCTCTCCCACACGTGAACTCCCACATGGCTAGCTACTCTATATCTCTTCTCAATTTCAGCAAATATAGCTTATGATTATGGGGGAGTGGAGATAATGATGGGATTCACCAACCTTCTACCTAATCTACATGAACCATTAGACACTTACTCAACCTATGGGATTGGTTTGGAGGATTATTGCAATATCTGTGTATCAATTCTTCTATAAATAAGACTCTCAGCTTCTTCATTGCATTTGCTGAGAGTTGTATTGGCTAAGGAATTTATAGAGAGTGAGTGTAGTGTTATTGTGAAAGAAACCAAGAAATTGTATTAGCAGAGGTAATCCCCATTCATGCTCTTCATTTTCTGAAAAATTTATAAATCCTTGATTCTTGAAGTAAGCATGTATTGACTGATAATTTGTTTGATAAATGCTTGTTGAGTCTTATATAAGTTGCTATGCATGTTAGCTCTATAATATAGCATGTCTAGAAAGGAATTCGTATGAAATTTGTGAGTTGGGTTGCTGTCTGCCGAGCAAAAAGCTGCTCTGTTTCTGGCCGGCCACCTGCGCAGCTGCGCCAGTTTTGTACTGGCCAGCGGCGCAGCTGCGCCGGTACCAGACTTGAGTTGGGCAAGGCCCTGCGCAGCTGCGCCAGTTTTGAACATGCCCAATATGAGTTATATAAATACTTTATGTGTTTAAAGAACTAGCATGATAAACTTTGTGATGTTCATGACCTCGAGTGGCCTTAAATTGTTAGAATGTTGACTTAGAACCTATATCATGTAAATTGAACGTGAAAAGGTTAAACGAGCATGAAAGTATCCTTTAATGTGTATACATGCTATGTAGGACCATATGTTAATACTTGAATCCGATAGCGTATATTTGCTTTGTTATGGTCTTATGTGTTAGTAATGATATATGAGAATGATTACCTCAAAAGATGGACTACACTAGCTATATGTAAAGAGATTAGTGGTAGACGGGCATGTGTATGTAGAGAATGGTAGTAAGTACGTATGGTTAAAGTATACGTATACGTACATAGTTATTCTAAGAATACGATAACAAAGTAAGACAAAGGTTCTAAGAACCAAGTTAGACAACAATGTAACCTTTACTATTACATTGAGAATGTGTGGATACATATAACTAATGAGTGTGATCTCTATGGTTAATATAACTGTGTAGGATACACGAAGTGCAGATAAGCTTTAAGCAGTTAAGTCGTAGTTGTTAAACTACGAATCAGGCAAGTCTTTCAGTTCCTATTTGATATATGAATTCAATAACTGTTAGTTGAATTATATTATGCTGTGATAATGTGAACTTATATATGAACTGTATATGAGATATAAATGAGATTGAAAGTTGATCTTTGATGATATACTTGTTATGTGAAAAGTAACATGCGTAGTAAATATAAACTGTTTATAAATGCATGAACTGAGTATGATGTTATATGCTATGTGATGCATGAGGACTGTTAGAATTGCTGAGCTGTCGAGCTCACTCTTGCAACGGTAAAGATTTCGTGCTTTTTGATTGATAAAGATAGATAGTATCGCATTGAAGAATATTACTTAGATTATTGTCTGGACCATGTTTAGATTCTAGATGATGTACTCGATAGTTGCTTACACTGTTTAATACTTGTTGTATTGTAAGAATGTATTAATTAATACATAGAGGATATCGAGTTGAGTTGTAAACGTTATACGATAACTCAAATAGAATGAATCATATTATAAGTTGATTTGAGAATTGTAATTGATTCAAAGTTATGAAATCAATAAAAGAATTTATTCAAGGGATATTGAAAAGTTTAAATTATTCCGTATTTTAGTAACATCGAATATGATGTAAAGACGAGATCTTGGATATGAAAAGAATTTATATTCTAAATTGTAATAAGCAAAATTGTATTCTTTTAATAATGAATAAAAGATGTAATAGTTTGACGATAGTAGTATCGTGACTACACCGAATCTGAGGTTTCGAAGGAACGTGGATTTGGGGGCGTCACATGGAGCCCTTCTTATTGTTTCATTAGTTCTCTCAAATTATCAAAATATAAGTGATTATGAGTCTTATTACTTCGTTCTAGTTGAAAATAGCATCAAATACAGCAATTTCATCACTATCGCGTCCAAAACGATGCGTAGATCTCACACGAGTCTTTATTTAGGGAGACCTTCATATTGTTTCATTGGTTGTTTCAAACATACAAAGAAAGAGGTGCTTAAGAGTTGTATAACTTTGTTCTAGTTTGATTAGAGTCAAAAAAAGAAACCCATGACTATCGCGTTCAAAACTATGCGTACATCTCACACCGTAAACCCGGACATCTTGGGATCGATCCCCGCCAGCAACAAGTGTGAGGAATTAGAAATAATTTCGTGTGGCCACGGGGACGCGGGCGTAAGCTCGTATCAAAAGGCTAACCCGGGTCCGAGAGATATAGTCCGACTTCGGTCGGGATACTCTCGGTTTTTAAAAAAATGTCTTCATTTAGGAACACCTTCTTATTATTTCATTAGTTCTCTAAAATTATCACATTAAAAGTTGATTAGGAGTGCTATTACTTCGTTCTAATTTGATTAGCATCAAAATGAGCAATCCCATGACTATCGCATTAAAAACGATGCGTACACCTCACACAAGTCTTGATTTAGGGAGACCTTCTTATTGTTTCAATGGTTCTCTCAAATTATCAAAGAAAGAGGTGATTATGAGTCCTATGATTTCGTTCTAGTTTGATTAGCAGAAAAAGAAACAATCCTATCCACTAGTGCCTTCAAAGCGATTCGTACATCTCACAAAAGTCTTCATTTAGGGAGACCTTATTCTTTCACTACTTCTCTCAAATTGTCAAAATATATGTGATTATGAGTCCTATTACTTTGTTCTAGTTGAAATTACCATAAAATGAAGCAATCCCATCACTATGGCGTCCAAAACGATGCGTAGATCTCACACAAGTCTTCATTTAGGGAGACCTTCATATTGTTTAATTGGTTGTTTCAAATTTACAAGGGAAGAGGTGATTAAGAGTTGTATTACTTCGTTCTAGTTTGATTAGCGTCAAAAGGAGAAAACCATAACTATCACGTTCAAAACCATGCGTACATCTCACACAAGTCTTTATTTCAGAAAACTTTCTTATTGTTTCGTAGGTTCTCTAAAATTGTCAAAGAAAGAGGTGATTAGGAGTCCTATAACTTCGTTCTAGTTTGATTAGCAATCAAAGGAGCAATCCCATTAATATCACGTTCAAAACGATGCGTACATCTCATAAAAGTCTGCATTTAAGAAGATCTTCTTATTGTTTCATTGGTTCTCTAAAATTATCAAAGAAAGATGTGATTAGGAGTCCTATTACTTCGTTCTATTTTGATTAGCATCAAAATGAGCAATCCCATTACTATCGCGTTTAAAACGATGCGTACAGCTCACACAAGTCATGATGTTGGGAGACCTTCTTATTGTTTCATTGGTTCTCTCAAATTATCAAAGAAAGAAGTGATTATGATCCTATGACTTCGTTCTAGTTTGATTAGCATCAAAAGGACGCAATCACACTACTGCCTTCAAAACGATCCGTACATCTCACACAAGTCTTCATTTAGGGAAACTTTTTACTATTTCATTAGTTCTCTCAAATTGTCAAAATATAGGTGATTGTGAGTCTTATTACCTCGTTGTGGTTGAAATTGGCATTAAAATGAACAATTCTATCTTTATCTCGTCCAAAACGATGCGTAGATCTCACACAAGTCTTCATTTAGGGAGACCTTCATATTGTTTCATTGGTTGTTTGAAATTTACAAAGAAAGAGGTGATTAAGAGTTATACTACTTCGTTCTAGTTTGATTAGCGTCAAAAGGAGAAACCATGACTATCGCGTTCAAAACCACGCTTACATCTCACACAAGTTTTCATTTAGGGAGACCTTATTGTTTCATTGGTTCTCTATAATTGTTAGAAAAAGAGGTGATTATGAGTCCTATAACTTCGTTCTAGCTTGATTAACATCAAAAGGAGCAATCTTATTACTATCACGTTCAAAACGATAAGTACATCTCACACAAGTCTTCATTCAAGGATACCTTATTTTTCATTGGTTCTCAAAAATTGTCAAAGAAAGAGGTGATTAGGGGTCCTAGTACATCGTTCTAATTTGATTTGCATCAAAATAAGCAATCCCATGACTATCGCGTTGAAAACGATGCGTACACCTCACACAAATCTTGATTTAGGGAGACCTTCTTATTGTTTCATTGGTTCTCTCAAATTATCAAAGAAAGAGGTGATTATGAGTCCTATGACTTCGTTATAGTTTGATTAGCATCAAAAGAAGCTAATCCTATCACTAGTACGTTTAAAACGATCCGTACATCTTACATGTTCTTCATTTATGGAGCCCTTCTTATTGTTTCATTAGTTTTCCCAAATTGTCAAAATATAAGTGATTATGAGTCTTATTACTTTGTTCTAGTTAAAAATAGCATCAAATAGAGCAATTGCATCACTATCGAGTCCAAAACGATGCGTAGATCTCACACAAGTCTTTATTTAGGGAGACCTTCATATTGTTTCATTTGTTTTTTCAAACATACAAAGAAAGAGGTGCTTAAGAGTTGTATAACTTCATTCTAGTTTGATTAGAGTCAAGAAGAGAAACCCATGACTATCGCGTTCAACATCATGCGTACATCTGACACAGTAAACCCGGACATCTTGGGATCGATCCCCGCCAGCAACAAGTTTGAGGAATTAGAAATAATTTTGTGTTACCACGGGGACACGGGCGTAAGCTCGTATGAAAAGGCTGACCCGGGTCCGAGATATATAGTCCGACTGCGATCGGGATACTCTCGATTTAAAAAAAAGTCTTCATTTAGGGAGACCATCTTATTGTTTCATTAGTTCTCTAAAATTGTCATACAAAAAGTTGATTAGGAGTGCTATTACTTCGTTCTAATTTGATTAGCATCAAAATGAGCAATCCCATGACTACCGCATTAAAAACGATGCGTACACCTCACACAAGTCTTGATTTAGGGAGACCTTCTTATTATTTCATTGGTTCTCTCAAATTATCAAAGAAAGAGGTGATTATGAGTCCTATGACTTCGTTCTAGTTTGATTAGCATCAAAAGGAGCAATCATATCACTAATGCCTTTAAAACGATCCGTACATCTCACATAAGTGTTCATTTAGGGAGCCTTTTTTATTGTTTCATTAGTTCTCTTAAATTGTTAAAATATAGGTGATTATGAGTCTTATTACTTTGTTCTAGTTGAAAATAGCATCAAATAGAGCAATTACATCACTATCGCATCCAAAACGATGCGTAGATCTCACACAAGTCTTTATTTAGAGAGACTTTCATATTGTTTCATTGGTTGTTTCAAACATACAAAGAAAGAGGTGCTTAAGAGTTGTATAACTTCGTTCTAGTTTTATTAGAGTCAAAAAGAGAAACCCATGACTATCGCGTTCAAAACCATGCGTACATCTAACACCGTAAACCTGGACATCTTGGGATCGATCCCCGCTAGCAACAAGTGTGAGGAATTAGAAATAATTTCGTGTGGCCACGGGGACGCGGGCGTATGCTCGTATGAAAAGGCTGACCCGGGTCCAAGAGATATAGTCCGAATGCGGTCAGAAAACTCTCGGTTTTAAAAAAAAAGTCTTCATTTTGGGAGACCTTCTTATTGTTTCATTAGTTCTCTAAAATTGTCACAGAAAAAGTTGATTAGGAGTGCTATTACTTCGTTCTAATTTGATTAGCATCAAAATGAGCAATCCTATGACTACCGCATTAAAAACGATGCGTACCTTACACAAGTCTTGATTTAGGTAGACCTTCTTATTTTTTTTTTGCTAAATTTAAACTGAATTAAAATAAAATGGATTTACAAGATCTCATGTGAAGAAACCCAATCAGGATAAAGCATAAACATCTTAGGACATGCCCTATGATGTCAAGACAGTAAGAGATTACAAGGAAATTTGACCCAAAGCCTAGATCAATAGACAAAAAGACCGAAAACTAAAAAAGCCCAGTCGGCCCAACAGCCACTAAGATGAAAACCTCAATGAAACAAGGGAAGACCCAGTAGGACGGCATCCGAAATACATGGAAGCTGAGTGCAAGACACCAGACTACAAACAACAGAATTATAGCAACAACCGCATGCACAGACGGTAAAAGAAAAGATATAAGGCTATCCCAAAATCAGCTTCATGGTGACCATGTGAAAACATGCAAAACACGAAGGCAGCAGCAGCAGGCTAAACCAGCTGCAGCAAGCTACCGCAGCCACAGGACAGCCCCCTCGGCATAACAGCAACCCCAAAGCCAAACCCAAAGCCTCAACCCAAACCAACCGGATCCACATAGCACAATGCTCAAAAAACCAGCACGACTGCAACCATGGTCCTGTAGCATCATTTCCAGACAAACGAGCACGACTGCAAGCAAACTGCAGAAACTGCAAGACATAGCAGAAACTGCAGATCATAGCAGAAACTATAGAGAGAGCAAACAAACAGCAGCAGATAGCAGCAAGGATCACCAAACCAGAGCACAGAGAAGAAAAGCAGACCGGCAGCAAGAATCTACTGGTAGAAACTGCAGCTTCTTCCAGCAACAGGCCCAGAACCAAAATAAGAAGCCGTAACGATAAGGAAGAATGCAGCAGATAGCATACCCCCAGCAGCCGGAGCGACACAGAACCTGCTAGGGCCAACAGAAAAAACACAAACCCAGCTGAAGCAAGCAAGAAACCAGAACCCAGCAGTTCCCCAACCCACAACAGCAGCAGAAGCCAGAAACCAGCTGGGGCCAGAAGCCAGAAACCAGCAGCTGCCACAAGCCAGAAGCCAACAACAGAACCCAGTTGAATCAAGCCAGAAACCAACTTGATCAATCAATAACTAGGAGGGATGAGGAAGGCATCAGAAACCCAAAAAATGCTCCAACCAACCCAACCCAAAAACAGAACCTAGAAACAATGCAGCCAGCGCTGATGCCAGAAGTAATGATTACAGAAGTAACCATTTACAGTAGTACTGATTCGTATTAGATGCTTTTAAAAAATGAGATGATGAAGACAGCCTTAATTTAATAATATTGATAATATCCCTAGCAACACAGGAAGAGAGGGGAAGCTTGTCCTAGTGTGTCTTTAAATTTCTAGCTTCCCAAACCTTATAGAAGGTAGCAGCAAAGGTAAGATAGAGAATGAGTTTTTTCAAACTTCTACCTTGGAAAGAGATGATAAAGGAAGTAAGCCCAATCCAGTCCTTTGGAACATTAGACCAGTCACCAAGTTCCGAGGCCTGCTGCAAAATGGACGAAGAGAAAGAGCATTCAAAAAAAAGGTGATCAAAGCTTTCCTCATGTCTCTGACAAAAAGGGCAAGGGGAAATTCTGCCTGAGGAGTAATGCCTAGTAATATCATTAGTGGGAAGCTTTTTAAGGAATCCCATCCATAGGATAAATGAGAATCGAGGGACATGAAGCTTATGCCAAATAATTTTGTGCCAATTCGGAGTAGACTGTTTGGATCTAATAGAATCCCAGATATGCCGAGCTTTGATACGCACTATAGAGGAACCATTCCATTCAATTCTGTCGGGAGAGAGGGGGCGAAAAGGTTGCGCTTCAATAAGTCTCTTAAGTTCAATCATCTCGTGGTGGAAGCTCAAGGGAAGAGTCCAAGAGGAATCAATAATGATATCCGCCACCTTTGCCATAGAAGAGAGTCTAGAGTTTGCAAGCAAGGTTTGACTTGGGTTAATGGGGTTGCCATTAATCCAGGGGTTAAACCAAAAACTAGTGTTGGAGCCATTACCCACATGATAAGAAATAAAGGTTCTAGCAAGGGGCCTAAGCTTAAGGACCTGTCTCCATATCCAAGAACAATCAGAAGGGGCCAGATAGTTCTAGAAATTTTTCCCTTTCAAGACAGTGGTGTTAATCCAAGAAGCCCATAAGGAGGGCGAATCATCCCGGATGATGTCAATTAAATGCATCAAGATCAGAGAATGGTTCCAATCAATGATACTTTTGATTCCTAGACCCCCTTCCGAAACTGGGTGGCAAAGCTTTTGCCAAGCAACACGAGAGCCAGATTTACCCAGGGAAGGACCTTTCCATAGGAACCGATATAGGATGGATTGAATAGCCCTAGATACAGCTTTGGGGAAGATGAAATGGTTGCTCCAAAAAGACTGGATGGAGAATAAGACATATTTGATAAGCTGAAGACGTCTAGAGTATGCTAAGGAAATAGAAGTCCAAGATGATACTCTGGAGGTGATTCGATGGATAAGTGGAACACAATCCGCGAAAGAAAGCTTAGAGGAGATAAGAGGAACCCCTAAGAATTTGACAGGAAGGGTGCCCACTTGGAACCCAAGCAAGGATAGAATATCTGTGGAGGTTCTTTGGTCAGTATTTGCAAGAAAGCATTGACTTTTGTAGACATTTGGAAGGAGGCCAGAAAAGAGAGAGAAAGATTGGATGCAAAAGTTGATGATGTTAACAGAGTTAACATTGGCATGGCAAAACACCATGATGTCATCCGCAAAAAAAAGATGGGTTAGGTTACAATCTTTAGTTCTCCAATGAAATTTGAAGTCCGGGAGCAAGACATCTTTCGAGATCTTAGAGGAGAGCATTTCCATGACTAGCACAAAAAGGTAAGGGGATAGGGGGTCACCCTGTCTTAAACCACGCTTACTACCAAAATAACCCGCAAGAGAGCCATTGACAGGTAGACCTTCTTATTGTTTCATTGGTTCTCTCAAATTATCAAAGACAGAGGTGATTATGAGTTCTATGATTTCGTTCTAGTTTGATTAGCATAAAAAGAAACATTCCTATCCACTAGTACCTTCAAAGCGATTCGTACATCTCACAAAAGTCTTCATTTAGGGAGACCTTATTCTTTCACTAGTTCTCTCAAATTGTTAAAATATATGTGATTATGAGTCTTATTACTTTGTTCAAGTTGAAATTAGCATAAAATGGAGCAATCCCATCACTATCGCGTCCAAAACGATGCGTAGATCTCACACAAGTCTTCATTTAGGGAGACCTTCATATTGTTTAATTGGTTGTTTCAAATTTACAAGGGAAGAGGTGATTAAGAGTTGTATTACTTCGTTCTAGTTTGATTAGCGTCAAAAGGAGAAAACCATGACTATCACGTTCAAAACCATGCGTACATCTCACACAAGTCTTCATTTCAGAAAACTTGCTTATTGTTTCATTCGTTGTCTAAACTTGCCAAAGAAAGAGGTGATTAGGAGTCCTATAACTTCATTCTACTTTGATTAGCATCAAAAGGAGCAATCCCATTAATATCACGTTCAAAACGATGCGTACATCTCACAAAAGTCTTCATTTAAGAAGACCTTCTTATTGTTTCATTGGTTCTCTAAAATTGTCAAAGAAAGATGTGATTAGGAGTCCTATTACTTAGTTCTAATTTGATTAGCATCAAAATGAGCAATCCCATTACTATTATGTTAAAAACGATGCGTACAGGTCACACAAGTCTTGATTTAGGGAGACCTTCTTATTGTTTCATTGGTTCACCCAAATTATCAAAGAAAGAAGTGATTATGAGTCCTATGACTACGTTCTAGATTGATTAGCATCAAAAGGACCGCAATCACACTATTGCCTTCAAAACGACCCGTACATCTCACGCAAGTCTTCATTTATGAAAACTTTTTACTATTTTATTAGTTCTCTCAAATTGTCAAAATATAGGTGATTATGAGTCTTATTACCTCGTTCTAGTTGAAATTGGCATTAAAATGAGCAATTCTATCTTTATCGCATCCAAAACAATGCGTAGATCTCACACAAGTCTTCATGTAGGGAGACCTTCATATTGTTTCATTGGTTGTTTGAAATTTACAAAGAAAGAGGTGATTAAGAGTTGTACTACTTCGTTTTAGTTTGATTAGCGTCAAAAGGAGAAACTCATGACTATCGCGTTCAAAACCACGCTTACATCTCACACAAGTTTTCATTTAGGAAGACCTTATTGTTTCATTAGTTCTCTAAAATTGTTAGAGAAAGAGGTGATTATGAGTCCTATAACTTCGTTCTAGCTTGATCTATCAAAAGGAGCAATCTTATTACTATCACGTTCAAAATGATGAGTACATCTCACACAAGTCTTCATTCAAGGAGACCTTCTTATTTTTCATTGGTTCTCAAAAATTGTCAAAGAAAGAGGTGATTAGGGGTCCTATTACTTCGTTCTAATTTGATTTGCATCAAAATAAGCAATCCCATGAATATCGCGTTAAAAACGGTGCGTACACCTCACACAAATCTTGATTTAGGGAGACCTTCTTATTGTTTCATTGGTTCCCTCAAATTATCAAAGAAAGAGGTGATTATGAGTCCTATGACTTCGTTATAGTTTGATTAGCATCAAAAGGAGCAAATCCTATCACTAGTGCCTTTAAAACGATCCGTACATCTCACATAAGTCTTCATTTATGGAGCCCTTCTTATTGTTTCATTAGTTCTCTCAAATTGTCAAAATATAAGTGATTATGAGTCTTATTACTTCATTCTAGTTGAAAATAGCATCAAATAGAGAAATTCCATCACTATCACGTCCAAAACGATGCGTAGATCTCACACAAGTCTTTATTTAGGGAGACCTTCATATTGTTTCATTGGTTGTTTCAAACATACAAAGAAAGAGGTGCTTAAGAGTTGTATAACTTCGTTCTAGTTTTATTAGAGTCAAAAAGAGAAACCCATGACTATCGCGTTCAAAACCATGCGTACATCTCACACAAGTCTTCATTTAGGGAGACCTTCTTATTGTTTCATTAGTTCTAGAAACATTGTCACAGAAAATGTTGATTAGGAGTGCTATTACTTCGTTCTAATTTGATTAGTATCAAAATGAGCAATCCCATGACTACCGCATTAAAAACGATGCGTACACCTCACACAAGTCTTGATTTAGGGAGACCTTCATATTGTTTCATTGGTTGTTTCAAACATACAAAGAAAGAGGTGCTTAAGAGTTGTATAAGTTCGTTCAATTTTGATTAGAGTCAAAAAGAGAAACCCATGACTATCGCGTTTAAAACCATGCGTACATCTCACACAAATATTCATTTAGGGAGACCTTCTTATTGTTTCATTAGTTCTCTAAAATTGTCACAGAAAAAGTTGATTAGGAGTCCTATTACTTCGTTCTAATTTGATTAGCATCAAAATGAGCAATCCCATGACTACCGCATTAAAAACGATGCGTACACCTCACACAAGTCTTGATTTAGGGAGACCTTATTGTTTCATTGGTTCTCTCAAATGATCAAAGAAAGAGGTGATTATGAGTCCTATGATTTCGTTCTACTTTGATTAGCATAAAAAGAAACAATCCTATCCACTAGCCTTCAAAGCGATTCGTACATCTCACAAAAGTCTTCATTTAAGGAGACCTTATTCTCTCACTAGTTCTCTCAAATTATCAAAATATATGTGATTATGAGTCGTATTACTTTATTCTAGTTGAAATTAGCATAAAATGGAGCAATCCCATCACTATCGCGTCCAAAACGATGCGTAGATCTCACACAAGTCTTCATTTAAGGAGACCTTCATATTGTTTAATTGGTTGTTTCAAATTTACAAGGGAAGAGGTGATTAAGAGTTGTATTACTTCGTTCTAGTATGATTAGCGTCAAAATGAGAAAACCATGACTATCACGTTCAAAACCATGCGTACATCTCACACAAGTCTTTATTTCGAAAAACATGCTTATTGTTTCATTGGTTCTCTAAAATTGTCAAAGAAAGAGGTGATTAGGAGTCCTATAACTTCGTTCTAGTTTGATTAGCATCAAAAGGAGCAATCCCATTATTATCACGTTCAAAACGATGCGTACATCTCATAAAAGTCTTCATTTAAGAAGACCTTCTAATTATTTTATTGGTTCTATGAAATTGTCAAAGAAAGATGTGATTAGGAGTCCTATTACTTCGTTCTAATTTGATTAGCATCAAAATGAGCAATCCCATTACTATCGCATTAAAAACGATGCGTACAGCTCGCACAAGTCTTGATTTAGGGAGACCTTCTTATTGTTTCATTGGTTCTCTCAAATTATCAAAGAAAGAAGTGATTATGAGTCCTATGACTTCGTTCCAGATTGATTAGCATCAAAAGGACCGCAATCATACTACTTCCTTCAAAACGATCCGTACATCTCACACAAGTCTTCATTTAGGGAAACTTTTTACTATTTCATTCGTTCTCTCAAATTGTCAAAATATGGATGATTATGAGTCTTATTACCTCGTTCTAGTTGAAATTGGCATTAAAATGAGCAATTCCATCACTATCACGTCCAAAACGATGCGTAGATCTCACACAAGTCTTCATTTAGGGAGACCTTCATATTATTTCATTGGTTGTTTCAAACATACAAAGAAAGAGGTGCTTAAGAGTTGTATAACATCGTTCTAGTTTGATTATAGTCAAAAAGAGAAACCCATGAGTATCGCGTTCAAAACAATGCGTACATCTCACACAAGTCTTTATTTAGGGAGACCTTTTTATTGTTTCATTAGTTCTAGAAAAATTGTCACAGAAAATGTTGATTAGGAGTGCAATTACTTCGTTCTAATTTGATTAGTATCAAAATGAGCAATCACATGACTACCGCATTAAAAACGATGCGTACACCTCACACAAGTCTTGATTTAGGGAGACCTTCTTATTATTTCATTGGTTTTCTTAAATTATCAAAGAAAGAGGTGATTATGAGTTCTATGATTTCGTTCTAGTTTGGTTAGCATAAAAAGAAACAATCCTATCCACTAGTGCCTTCAAAGTGATTTGCACTTCTCACAAAAGTATTCATTTAGGGAGACCTTATTCTTTCACTAGTTCTCTCAAATTGCCAAAATATATGTGATTATAAGTTCTATTACTTCGTTCTAGTTGAAATTAGCATAAAATGGAGCAATCCCATCACTATCGCGTCCAAAACGATGCGTAGATCTCACACAAGTCTTCATTTAGGGAGACCTTCATATTGTTTAATTGGTTGTTTCAAATTTACAAGGGAAGAGGTGATTAAGAGTTGTATTACTTCGTTCTAGTTTGATTAGCGTCAAAAGGAGAAAATCATGACTATCACGTTCAAAACTATGCGTACATCTCATACAAGTATTCATTTCAAAAAACATGCTTATTGTTTCATTGGTTCTCTAAAATTGTCAAAGAAAGAGGTGATTAGGAGTCCTATAACTTCGTTCTAGTTTTATTAGCATCAAAAGGAGCAATCCCATTAATATCACTTTCAAAACGATGCGTACATTTCACAAAAGTCTGCATTTAAGAAGACCTTCTTATTGTTTCACTAGTTCTCTAAAATTGTCAGAGAAAGATGTGATTAGGAGTCCTATTACTTCGTTCTAATTTTATTAGCATCAAAATGAGCAATCCCATTACTATTGCGTTAAAAATGATGCGTACAGCTCACACAAGTCTTGATTTAGGGAGACCTTCTTATTGTTTCATTGGTTCTCTCAAATTATCAAAGAAAAAAGTGATTATTAGTCCTATGACTTCGTTCCAGATTGATTAGCATCAAAAGGACCGCAATCACACTATTGCCTTCAAAACGATCCGTACATCTCACACAAGTCTTCATTTAGGGAAACTTTTTACTATTTCATTAGTTCTCTCAAATTGTAAAAATATAGGTGATTGTGAGTCTTATTACCTCGTTCTAGTTGAAATTGGCATTAAAATGAGCAATTCTATCTTTATCGCGTCCAAAACGATGCGTAGATCTCACACAAGTCTTCATTTAGGGAGACCTTCATATTGTTTCATTGGTTGTTTGAAATTTACAAAGAAAGAGGTGATTAAGAGTTGTACTACTTCGTTCTAATTTCATTAGCGTCAAAAGGAGAAACCATGACTATCGCTTTCAAAACCACGCTTACATCTGACACAAGTTTTCATTTAGGGAGACCTTATTGTTTCATTGGTTCTCTATAATTGTTAGAGAAAGAGGTGATTATGAGTCCTATAACTTCGTTCTAGCTTGATTAGCATCAAAAGGAACAATCTTATTACTATCACGTTCAAAACGATGAGTACATCTCACACAAGTCTTCATTCAAGGAGACCTTCTTATTTTTCATTGGTTCTCAAAAATTATCAAAGAAAGAGGTGATTAAGGGTCCTATTACTTCGTTCTAATTTGATTTGCATCAAAATAAGCAATCCCATGACTATCGCGTTGAAAACGATGCATACACCTCACACAAATCTTGATTTAGGGAGACCTTCTTATTGTTTCATTGGTTCTCTCAAATTATCAAAGAAAGAGGTAATTATGAGTCCTATGACTTCGTTATAGTTTGATTAGCATCAAAAGGAGCAAATCCTATCACCAGTGCCTTTAAAACGATCCGTACATCTCACATAAGTCTTCATTCATGGAGCCCTTCTTATTGTTTCATTAGTTCTCTCAAATTGTCAAAATATAAGTGATTATGAGTGTTATTACTTCGTTCTAGTTGAAAATAGCATCAAATAGAGCAATTCCATCACTATCGCGTCCATAACGATGCGTAGATCTCACACAAGTCTTTATTTAGGGAGACCTTCATATTATTTCATTGGTTGTTTCAAACATACAAAGAAAGAGGTGCTTAAGAGTTGTATAACTTCGTTCTAGTTTGATTAGAGTCAAAAAGAGAAACCCATGACTATCGCGTTCAAAACCATGCGTACATCTCACACAAGTCTTCATTTAGGGAGACCTTCTTATTGTTTCATTAGTTCTAGAAAAATTGTCAAAGAAAATGTTGATTAGGAGTGCTATTACTTCGTTCTAATTTGATTAGTATCAAAATGAGCAATCCCATGACTACCGCATTAAAAACGATGCGTACACCTCACACAAGTCTTGATTTAGGGAGACCTTCTTATTATGTCATTGGTTTTCTTAAATTATCAAAGAAAGAGGTGATTATGAGTTCTATGATTTCGTTCTAGTTTGATTAGCATAAAAAGAAACAATCCTATCCACTAGTGCCTTCAAAGTGATTTGCACTTCTCACAAAAGTATTCATTTAGGGAGACCTTATTCTTTCACTAGTTCTCTCAAATTGCCAAAATATATGTGATTATAAGTTCTATTACTTCGTTCTAGTTGAAATTAGCATAAAATGGAGCAATCCCATCACTATCGCGTCCAAAACGATGCGTAGATCTCACACAAGTCTTCATTTAGGGAGACCTTCATATTGTTTAATTGGTTGTTTCAAATTTACAAGGGAAGAGGTGATTAAGAGTTGTATTACTTCGTTCCAGTTTGATTAGCGTCAAAAGGAGAAAATCATGACTATCACGTTCAAAACCATTCGTACATCTCACACAAGTCTTCATTTCAAAAAACATGCTTATTGTTTCATTGGTTCTCTAAAATTGTCAAAGAAAGAGGTGATTAGGAGTCCTATAACTTCGTTCTAGTTTTATTAGCATCAAAAGGAGCAATCCCATTAATATCACTTTCAAAACGATGCGTACATTTCACAAAAGTCTGCATTTAAGAAGACCTTCTTATTGTTTCATTAGTTCTCTAAAATTGTCCGAGAAAGATGTGATTAGGAGTCCTATTACTTCGTTCTAATTTTATTAGCATCAAAATGTGCAATCCCATTACTATTACGTTAAAAATGATGCGTACAGCTCACACAAGTCTTGATTTAGGGAGACCTTCTTATTGTTTCATTAGTTCTCTCAAATTATCAAAAAAAAAAGTGATTATTAGTCCTATGACTTCGTTCCGGATTGATTAGCATCAAAAGGACCGCAATCACACTACTGCCTTTAAAACGATCCTTACATCTTACACAAGTCTTCATTTAGGGAAACTTTTTACTATTTCATTAGTTCTCTCAAATTGTAAAAATATAGGTGATTGTGAGTCTTATTACCTCGTTCTAGTTGAAATTGGCATTAAAATGAGCAATTCTATCTTTATCGCGTCAAAAACGATGTGTAGATCTCACACAAGTCTTCATTTAGGGAGACCTTCATATTGTTTCATTGGTTGTTTGAAATTTACAAAGAAAGAGGTGATTAAGAGTTGTACTACTTCGTTCTAATTTCATTAGCGTCAAAAGGAGAAACCATGACTATCGCGTTCAAAACCACGCTTACATCTGACACAAGTTTTCATTTAGGGAGACCTTATTGTTTCATTGGTTCTCTATAATTGTTAGAGAAAGAGGTGATTATGAGTCCTATAACTTCGTTCTAGCTTGATTAGCATCAAAAGGAGCGATCTTATTACTATCACGTTCAAAACGATAAGTACATCTCACACAAGTCTTCATTCAAGGAGACCTTCTTATTTTTCATTGGTTCTCAAAAATTATCAAAGAAAGAGGTGATTAAGGGTCCTATTACTTCGTTCTAATTTGATTTGCATCAAAATAAGCAATCCCATGACTATCGCGTTGAAAATGATGCATACACCTCACACAAATCTTGATTTAGGGAGACCTTCTTATTGTTTCATTGGTTCCCTCAAATTATCAAAGAAAGAGGTGATTATGAGTCCTATGACTTCGTTATAGTTTGATTAGCATCAAAAGGAGCAAATCCTATCACTAGTGCCTTTAAAACGATCCGTACATCTCACATAAGTCTTCATTTATGGAGCCCTTCTTATTGTTTCATTAGTTCTCTCAAATTGTCAAAATATAAGTGATTATGAGTCTTATTACTTCATTCTAGTTGAAAATAGCATCAAATAGAGAAATTCCATCACTATCACGTCCAAAACGATGCGTAGATCTCACACAAGTCTTTATTTAGGGAGACCTTCATATTGTTTCATTGGTTGTTTCAAACATACAAAGAAAGAGGTGCTTAAGAGTTGTATAACTTCGTTCTAGTTTTATTAGAGTCAAAAAGAGAAACCCATGACTATCGCGTTCAAAACCATGCGTACATCTCACACAAGTCTTCATTTAGGGAGACCTTCTTATTGTTTCATTAGTTCTAGAAACATTGTCACAGAAAATGTTGATTAGGAGTGCTATTACTTCGTTCTAATTTGATTAGTATCAAAATGAGCAATCCCATGACTACCGCATTAAAAACGATGCGTACACCTCACACAAGTCTTGATTTAGGGAGACCTTCTTATTATTTCATTGGTTCTCTTAAATTATCAAAGAAAGAGGTGATTATGAGTTCTATGATTTCGTTCTAGTTTGATTAGCATAAAAAGAAACAATCCTATCCACTAGTGCCTTCAAAGTAATTTGTACATCTCACAAAAGTATTCATTTAGGGAGACCTTATTCTTTCACTAGTTCTCTCAAATTGCCAAAATATATGTGATTATAAGTTCTATTACTTCGTTCTAGTTGAAATTAGCATAAAATGGAGCAATCCCATCACTATCGCGTCCAAAACGATGCGTAGATCTCACACAAGTCTTCATTTAGGGAGACCTTCATATTATTTCATTGGTTGTTTCAAACATACAAAGAAAGAGGTGCTTAAGAGTTGTATAACTTCGTTCTAGTTTGATTAGAGTCAAAAAGAGAAACCCATGACTATCGCGTTCAAAACCATGCGTACATCTCACACAAGTCTTCATTTAGGGAGACCTTCTTATTGTTTCATTAGTTCTAGAAACATTGTCACAGAAAATTTTGATTAGGAGTGCTATTACTTCGTTCTAATTTGATTAGTATCAAAATGAGCAATCCCATGACTACCGCATTAAAAACGATGCGTACACCTCACACAAGTCTTGATTTAGGGAGACCTTCTTATTATTTCATTGGTTCTCTTAAATTATCAAAGAAAGAGGTGATTATGAGTTCTATGATTTCGTTCTAGTTTGATTAGCATAAAAAGAAACAATCCTATCCACTAGTGCCTTCAAAGTAATTTGTACATCTCACAAAAGTATTCATTTAGGGAGACCTTATTCTTTCACTAGTTCTCTCAAATTGCCAAAATATATGTGATTATAAGTTCTATTACTTTGTTCTAGTTGAAATTAGCATAAAATGGAGCAATCCCATCACTATCGCGTCCAAAACGATGCGTAGATCTCACACAAGTCTTCATTTAGGGAGACCTTCATATTGTTTAATTGGTTGTTTCAAATTTACAAGGGAAGAGGTGATTAAGAGTTGTATTACTTCGTTCCAGTTTGATTAGCGTCAAAAGGAGAAAATCATGACTATCACGTTCAAAACCATGCGTACATCTCACACAAGTCTTCATTTCAAAAAACATGCTTATTGTTTCATTGGTTCTCTAAAATTGTCAAAGAAAGAGGTGATTAGGAGTCCTATAACTTCGTTCTAGTTTTATTAGCATCAAAAGGAGCAATCCCATTAATATCACTTTCAAAACGATGCGTACATTTCACAAAAGTCTGCATTTAAGAAGACCTTCTTATTGTTTCATTAGTTCTCTAAAATTGTCCGAGAAAGATGTGATTAGGAGTCCTATTACTTCGTTCTAATTTTATTAGCATCAAAATGTGCAATCCCATTACTATTACGTTAAAAATGATGCGTACAGCTCACACAAGTCTTGATTTAGGGAGACCTTCTTATTGTTTCATTAGTTCTCTCAAATTATCAAAAAAAAAAGTGATTATTAGTCCTATGACTTCGTTCCGGATTGATTTGCATCAAAAGGACCGCAATCACACTACTGCCTTTAAAACGATCCTTACATCTTACACAAGTCTTCATTTAGGGAAACTTTTTACTATTTCATTAGTTCTCTCAAATTGTAAAAATATAGGTGATTGTGAGTCTTATTACCTCGTTCTAGTTGAAATTGGCATTAAAATGAGCAATTCTATCTTTATCGCGTCAAAAACGATGTGTAGATCTCACACAAGTCTTCATTTAGGGAGACCTTCATATTGTTTCATTGGTTGTTTGAAATTTACAAAGAAAGAGGTGATTAAGAGTTGTACTACTTCGTTCTAATTTCATTAGCGTCAAAAGGAGAAACCATGACTATCGCGTTCAAAACCACGCTTACATCTGACACAAGTTTTCATTTAGGGAGACCTTATTGTTTCATTGGTTCTCTATAATTGTTAGAGAAAGAGGTGATTATGAGTCCTATAACTTCGTTCTAGCTTGATTAGCATCAAAAGGAGCGATCTTATTACTATCACGTTCAAAACGATAAGTACATCTCACACAAGTCTTCATTCAAGGAGACCTTCTTATTTTTCATTGGTTCTCAAAAATTATCAAAGAAAGAGGTGATTAAGGGTCCTATTACTTCGTTCTAATTTGATTTGCATCAAAATAAGCAATCCCATGACTATCGCGTTGAAAATGATGCATACACCTCACACAAATCTTGATTTAGGGAGACCTTCTTATTGTTTCATTGGTTCCCTCAAATTATCAAAGAAAGAGGTGATTATGAGTCCTATGACTTCGTTATAGTTTGATTAGCATCAAAAGGAGCAAATCCTATCACTAGTGCCTTTAAAACGATCCGTACATCTCACATAAGTCTTCATTTATGGAGCCCTTCTTATTGTTTCATTAGTTCTCTCAAATTGTCAAAATATAAGTGATTATGAGTCTTATTACTTCATTCTAGTTGAAAATAGCATCAAATAGAGAAATTCCATCACTATCACGTCCAAAACGATGCGTAGATCTCACACAAGTCTTTATTTAGGGAGACCTTCATATTGTTTCATTGGTTGTTTCAAACATACAAAGAAAGAGGTGCTTAAGAGTTGTATAACTTCGTTCTAGTTTTATTAGAGTCAAAAAGAGAAACCCATGACTATCGCGTTCAAAACCATGCGTACATCTCACACAAGTCTTCATTTAGGGAGACCTTCTTATTGTTTCATTAGTTCTAGAAACATTGTCACAGAAAATGTTGATTAGGAGTGCTATTACTTCGTTCTAATTTGATTAGTATCAAAATGAGCAATCCCATGACTACCGCATTAAAAACGATGCGTACACCTCACACAAGTCTTGATTTAGGGAGACCTTCTTATTATTTCATTGGTTCTCTTAAATTATCAAAGAAAGAGGTGATTATGAGTTCTATGATTTCGTTCTAGTTTGATTAGCATAAAAAGAAACAATCCTATCCACTAGTGCCTTCAAAGTAATTTGTACATCTCACAAAAGTATTCATTTAGGGAGACCTTATTCTTTCACTAGTTCTCTCAAATTGCCAAAATATATGTGATTATAAGTTCTATTACTTCGTTCTAGTTGAAATTAGCATAAAATGGAGCAATCCCATCACTATCGCGTCCAAAACGATGCGTAGATCTCACACAAGTCTTCATTTAGGGAGACCTTCATATTATTTCATTGGTTGTTTCAAACATACAAAGAAAGAGGTGCTTAAGAGTTGTATAACTTCGTTCTAGTTTGATTAGAGTCAAAAAGAGAAACCCATGACTATCGCGTTCAAAACCATGCGTACATCTCACACAAGTCTTCATTTAGGGAGACCTTCTTATTGTTTCATTAGTTCTAGAAACATTGTCACAGAAAATTTTGATTAGGAGTGCTATTACTTCGTTCTAATTTGATTAGTATCAAAATGAGCAATCCCATGACTACCGCATTAAAAACGATGCGTACACCTCACACAAGTCTTGATTTAGGGAGACCTTCTTATTATTTCATTGGTTCTCTTAAATTATCAAAGAAAGAGGTGATTATGAGTTCTATGATTTCGTTCTAGTTTGATTAGCATAAAAAGAAACAATCCTATCCACTAGTGCCTTCAAAGTAATTTGTACATCTCACAAAAGTATTCATTTAGGGAGACCTTATTCTTTCACTAGTTCTCTCAAATTGCCAAAATATATGTGATTATAAGTTCTATTACTTTGTTCTAGTTGAAATTAGCATAAAATGGAGCAATCCCATCACTATCGCGTCCAAAACGATGCGTAGATCTCACACAAGTCTTCATTTAGGGAGACCTTCATATTGTTTAATTGGTTGTTTCAAATTTACAAGGGAAGAGGTGATTAAGAGTTGTATTACTTCGTTCTAGTTTGATTAGCGTCAAAAGGAGAAAACCATGACTATCACGTTCAAAACCATGCGTACATCTCACACAAGTCTTCATTTCGAAAAACATGCTTATTGTTTCATTGGTTCTCTAAAATTGTCAAAGAAAGAGGTGATTAGGAGTCCTATAACTTCGTTCTAGTTTTATTAGCATCAAAAGGAGGAATCCCATTAATATCACTTTCAAAACGATGCGTACATCTCACAAAAGTCTGCATTGAAGAAGACCTTCTTATTGTTTCATTAGTTCTCTAAAATTGTCAGAGAAAGATGTGATTAGGAGTCCTATTACTTCGTTCTAATTTTATTAGCATCAAAATGAGCAATCCCATTACTATCGCATTAAAAATGATGCGTACAGCTCGCACAAGTCTTGATTTAGGGAGACCTTCTTATTGTTTCATTGGTTCTCTCAAATTTTCAAAGAAAAAAGTGATTATTAGTCCTATGACTTCGTTCCAGATTGATTAGCATCAAAAGGACCGCAATCACACTACTGCCTTCAAAACGATCCGTACATCTCACACAAGTCTTCATTTACGGAAACTTTTTACTATTTCATTAGTTCTCTCAAATTGTAAAAATATAGGTGATTGTGAGTCTTATTACCTCGTTCTAGTTGAAATTGGCATTAAAATGAGCAATTCTATCTTTATCGCGTCCAAAACGACGCGTAGATCTCACACAAGTCTTCATTTAGGGATACCTTCATATTGTTTCATTGGGTGTTTCAAATTTACAAAGAAAGAGGTGATTAAGAGTTGTACTACTTCGTTCTAGTTTGATTAGCGTCAAAAAGAGAAACTAATAACTATCGCGTTCAAAACCACGCTTACATCTCACACAAGTTTTCATTTAGGAAGACCTTATTGTTTCATTGGTTCTCTATAATTGTTAGAGAAAGAGGTGATTATGAGTCCTATAACTTCGTTCTAGCTTGATCTATCAAAAGGAGCAATCTTATTACTATCACGTTTAAAACGATGAGTACATCTCACACAAGTCTTCATTCAAGGAGACCTTCTTATTTTTCATTGGTTCTCAAAAATTGTCAAAGAAAGAGGTGATTAGGGGTCCTATTACTTCGTTCTAATTTGATTTGCGTCAAAATAAGCAATCCCATGACTATCGCATTAAAAACGATGCGTATACCTCACACAAATCTTGATTTAGGGAGACCTTCTTATTGTTTCATTGGTTCTCTCAAATTATCAAAGAAAGAAGTGATTATGAGTGCTATGGCTTCGTTCTAGTTTGATTAGCATCAAAAGGAGCAAATCCTATCACTGGTGCCTTTAAAACGATCCGTACATCTCACATAAGTCTTCATTTATGGATCCCTTCTTATTGTTACATTAGTTCTCTCAAATTGTCAAAATATAAGTGATTATGAGTCTTATTACTTCGTTCTAGTTGAAAATAGCATAAAATAGAGCAATTCCATCACTATCGCTTCCAAAACGATGCGTAAATCTCACAAAAGTCTTTATTTAGGGATTCGTCCTTCTTGGCACTGGCAATTCAATTACGAGCATCATTCTAATGGGAGAGTTTGGGTTGGTTGGGACCCAAATGTTTGGAAGGTGGACATTCTAGCTAAAACCTCCCAGTTCATGCATTGTTCTGTTTTGGCTATAGATTTTAATTTTTAAATAATGATCACGGTTGTCTATGGGCTTAATACCCACTCTGAGAGAAAGGAGCTTTGGTCTGATCTAAGAACATTGACCTCTACTATCTCGGCTCTGTGGTGTCTGTTAGGGGATTTCAACGAGGTTATTTCTGTTTCTGAGATTTCTGGTGGGAACGACTCGTGGGATTCTGGGATGCAGGACTTTCTGGACTATTACACCGATTGCCACTTTACTAACTTTCGGGCAGCTGGGGCTTCTCTTACTTGGTGGAACTCGAGTGACACTAAACCTATATACAAAAATTTAGATAGAGCTCTGGTGAACGATAGCTGGTTGCATCAATTTCCTTCGGGCCAGGCTTTCTTTACCCCAAGAGATATTTCGGATCATTGCCCTGTTGTGGTATATATACTGGGTTGTTGGTTCCTTCTAAACCCAAACCCTTTCAGTTCTTTAATTTCATGTTAGACATTCTCGATTTCATGGATGTAGTCCAGGAAGCATGGAATGTTTCTGTCCATGGGGACCCTCTTCAAATTTTGGTTGGAAAATTGAAGGCTGTTATGAAAGTGCTCTGCACTCTTAACAAGACTAGAGGTAACTTATCTGCTATAGTTGTTAAGGCTAGGGACCTTCTTCATGAGGTTCAGAAAGCCATCTCTGTCAATCCTGCCGATATTTCTCTGCTTCATCACCAGCGGGTGCTCTCTAAAGATCTTTGGTTAGCTTTGGCCAATGAGGAAAATCTGTTCAAACAAAAATCTAGGATTCAATGGCTTAAAGAGGGGGACAAAAATACAGGGTTTTTTCACAATTAGATTAAAAACAGGTGGAACCAAAACAAAATTCTTGCCATAAAGAATAATGAGGGGATCATCCAAACTGGGCAGAAGGATATTCAGGATATTGCTGTAAGCCATTTTCGATCTTTGTTGGGAACTATCTCGCCGGAGGTTGAAATGGATTTCCAAAATATTGCGTTTCCTAACTTAGTCTCATCCCAACAAGTTGCTGCTCTTGATCGAGACATCACGACCGAGGAAGTTTTCAACACCCTGAAATCCATGAAGAAGAATAAAAGCCCAAGGCCTGATGGCTTCAATGTTAATTTCTTTCTACATTGCTGGGAAATTATGGGTAGGGTTTTTACTCTTGCTGTCCAGTCCTTTTTCCAGAATGGTTGCTCCCTAAGGGGTACTAACTCCAATGCTATTATCCTTGTTCCTAAGGTTCCCAATCCCTCGATCATGGCCGATTACTGACCTATTTCTTGTTGCAACACTACCTATAAGTGTATTTCTAAGATCATTGCATCTCGACTTAAAATTATCCTCCCTTCTATCATCACCCCTTCCCAAGCTGCCTTTGTTGCTAGTCGAAGAATTGGTGATAACATCCTCCTTGCCCAAGAGCTCTTTAGGAATTACCATAGACCTTCCGGCCCGTCTCGCTGTGCGATGAAAATCGATCTTAGCAAAGCTTTCGACTCGGTCTCATGGAATTTTCTATTTGCTGCCCTTCGGATATTCAAATTCCCACCCAAGTTTGTGTTCTGGATCAAGGCTTGCATCTCTACAACCTTCTTCTCAGTTAAAGTCAATAGCTCCTTGTGTGGGTATTTCAAAGGGGCCAAGGGGCTTAGACAGGGGGATCCTTTATCTCCTTACCTTTTTGTGATTGTCATGGAAATTCTATCCCTTATGTTGTCCAAGGATGCTATGGAGCCTCTTTCAAACATCACTGGAAAACGAAGCAACAGTCTGTTACCCATCTTTGCTTTGCCGATGACCTTATTTTATTTTGCCATGGTGACCTCCTCTCAATTCAGATCTTCAAGAGGTGCCTTGACTCCTTCTCGACCTTATCCGACCTACATGTTAATAATTCCAAAAACATGTGTTTTCTTTCTCGAGTGTCTCCTTCTTTGGCTGATTCCATTATTCACTCCCTTGGGTTTCAATTAGGTCGGTTCCCTGCTAAATTTTTGGGTATCCCCCTGCTGACTTCAAAACTCAGTCTCTCTGATTGCCATCCTCTCATAGAACGGATTGTAGCCAAAATTTCTTCATGGACAAATAAATTTCTGTCTTATGCGGGGAGACTTCTCTTGATTAAATTCGTCATCTTTTCTATTCAATCTTACTGGTCCTCCTTCTTCATTCTGCCGGCGGCGGTGTTAAAGGCCCTTAAGTCCATTATGTGTCGCTTTCTCTGGAAGGGCATCTTTACTCAAGTACGGTGCTAAAGTTGCTTGGGATAAAATTAACTTACCTTATTCAGAATGGGGCCTTGCCATTAAACTCCTTGAGGATTGGAATAGAGCGATGATTTTGATGCACCTCTGGAGAGTTGTCAATCCCTCTCTTTCTTCCCTTTGGGCTTCTTCAATCAGATCTAATTTGAAGGCTAAAAGGTTTTGGTGTATGCCTATTCCAAGTGACAGTTCATGGATTTGGAGGAAGGTTCTCCAGCTGAGATCTATTGCTGCTAGCCACATCAAATTTGAATTGGCAATGGTGCTGATACTAGCCTGTGGTTTTATCCTTGGCTTGGTGGAACTCCTCTTGTAAGTTCTGCCTATTCTTCTCTGGTTATTAACTCTGGCCTTGGTCCTATTGCTGCTGTGAGTAGTATCATAAGAAACTTTACTTGGACTCTCCCATCTTCCAATCACCATGATATTATCGAGTTTAGAGATGGGTTTGATGTTAATAGGCACTGTGACTCTACCTCGCTGGATCAGATTTTTTGGGATGACACCATAGCTAGTGAAGTTAAAGCTGTTACGATATGGAACTCGATTAGGAAAGTTGGTACTGAGGTTCCTTGGGCAAAGATTGTGTGGCATAAACTTATTACTTCTCGGTTCTCTTTCATTTTATGGTTGGCTTTTCAAAAAGGGCTTCGTATGTCTGATAGGCTTGCTCAGTTTGGTATTCAAGTTAATCCTACTTGTGTCTTATGTCATAGGGACTTAGAATCCTTCGACCACCTCTTCTTTCATTGTGATTTCTCCTTTAGGGTTATTGCTCCCATTATGAGAAGATATGGGTGGAAAGGTAGGGGTAGGAACTGGGGTTCCCTGGCTGATTATCTCATCCATTTCTATAGGCTTAGTTTCCACAATAGTCTTATCCATCTCGGGTTTGCTGCTGTGGTCTATAGTTTATGGACTGAGAGAAAAGCTCGGATTTTCTCAAGGAAAGAAACACCCTCCCACTCTATTGTTCAGAACATTATGCTTACCATTAAGTGTAATCTCTATAGTAGCCTTAAATTGCAGCGGGTTAAGGATAAGCCTTGCATTAGGCACCTTGCGTTATGATGGTTGATTTTTGCGGCTTTAATTGCTTCGCTTTAAGGTGCTGCTTTTGATGGCTATGGGAGGGCGGGTGTTTTCTTTGGTCTTGTGGGGTAGGGCCTTTCCCCTTTTATTGAGCTTTTTCTAATTCGGTCTGGCTTATTTCGGTCTTGGTTTTCTGCTTGGACTTCAGACTGTGGAGGCTTTCATTAGTGTCTGCAGGCAGGGGTTGGGGGGAGCAGCTATTGGTTTTGGTTCCTCTTGCTGGATACATGTTGGTCTGGTCCTGGGTCTGCCCCTTTTGTTCCATGTTGTAGCTGTAGTATTGTTGCTGTTGTTTCTTGTTTGTCAGGCTGCTGTTGCTGCATTTTTTCTGGTGTCATGCTTTTGTTTCTTGAGTGTCTGCTAGATGTCAAGGCTGTCGTCCTGAGTGGGCTTTTTACTGTGATGGTTGTTTTGTGGGCTTGGTTGGCCTTTGTATGTTTCTTCTATAGTCATGACATCATAGGGCCTGTCCTATGATGTCTATGCTATAGTTTGGGGGTTCCCATGAGATCTTGTATCACCAATTTTTTAATTCAGTCTAAATTTAGCAAAAAAAAATTTAGGAGTCATATCACTTCGTTCTAGTTTGATTAGCATCAAAAGGAGCAATCATATTACTATCACGTTCAAAACAATGCGCACATCTCACACAAGTCTTCATTTAAAGAGACCTTCTTATTGTTTCATTGGTTCTCTAAAATTGTCAAAGAATGAGGTGATTATGAGTCCTATTACTTCGTTCTAGTTTGATTAGCATCAACATGAGAAATCTCATGACTATCGTGTTAAAAACGATGCGTACACCTCACACAAGTCTTGATTTTGGGAGACCTTATTATTTCATTAGTTCTCTCAAATTATCAAAGAAAGAGGTGATTATGAGTCCTATGACTTCGTTCTGGTTTGATTAGCATCAAAAGGAGCAATCCTATCACTAGTGCCTTTAAAACGATCCTTACATCTCACACAAGTCTTAATTTAGGGAGCCCTTGTTATTAATTCATTAGTTCTCTCAAATTATCAAAATATAGGTGATTAAAAGTCCTATTACTGCGTTCTAGTTGAAATTAGCATCAAAAGGAGTAATTCCAGCACTATCGTGTCCAAAACGATGCGTAGATCTCACATAAGTCTTCATTTAGGGAGACCTTCATACTTTTTTTATTTTTTTTGTTACCAATTTAAACTAAAATCTGAACATTCCTGTCTTGGGCAGGAATGGATCCCAAGACCTCTTGGACTCAAAGCCTTATGAGTAGTTATTTTAGGGAGACCTTCATATTGTTTCATTGGTTGTTTCAAATTTACAAAAAAAGAGGTGATTAAGTGTTGTATTACTTCGTTCTAGTTTGATTAGCGTCAAAAGGAGAAACCGATAACTATCGCATTCAAAACCATGCGTACATCTCACACAAGTCTTCATTTAGGGAGACCTTATTGTTTCATTGGTTCTCTAAAATTGTCAGAGAAATAGGTGATTTGGAGTCCTATAACTTCGTTCTAGTTTGATTAGCATCAAAAAGAGCAATCCCATTAATACCACGTTAAAAACGATGCGTACATCTCACACAAGTCTTCATTTATGGAGAGCTTCTTATTGTTTCATTGGTTCTCTAAAATTGTTAAAGAAAGCTGATTATGAATCCTATTACTTTGTTCTAATTTGATTAGCATCAAATTGAGCAATCCCATGACTATTGCATTAAAAACGATGCGTACACCTCATACATGTCTTGATTTAAGGAGACCTTCTTATTATTACATTGGTTCTCACAAATTATAAAAGAAAGAAATGATTATGAGTCCTATGACTTCGTCCTTGTTTGATTAGAATCAAAGGAGAAATCCCATTAATATCACGTTCAAAACGATGCGTATATCTCACACAAGTCTTCATTTAAGAAGACCTTCTTATTGTTTCATTGGTTCTCTAAAATTGTTAAAGAAAGAGGTGATTATGAATCCTATTACTTCGTTCTAATTTGATTAGCATCAAATTGAGCAATCCAATGACAATTGCATTAAAAACGATGCGTACACCTCATACAGGTCTTGATTTAAAGAGACCTTCTTATTATTTCATTGGTTCTCTCAAATTATAAAAAAGAGGTGATTATGAGTCCTATAACTTCATTCTAGTTTGATTAGCATCAAAAGGAGCAATTCTATCACTTGTGCCTTCAAAACGATCCGTACATCTCACAGAAGTCTTCATTTAGGGAGCCCTTCTTTTTATTTCATTAGTTTTCTCAAATTATCAAAATATAGGTGATTATGAGTCCTATGACTTCGTTGTAGTTTGATTAGCATCAAAAGGAGCAATCCTATCACTAGTGTCTTCAAAACAATCCGTACATCTCACACAAGTCTTAATTTAGGGAGCCCTTCTTATTGTTTCATTAGTGAGATTGTCAAAATATAGGTGATTATGAGTCCTATTACTTCGTTCTAGTTAAAATTAGCATCAAAAGGAGCAATTCCATAAATATCGCATCCAAAACGATGCGTAGATCTCACACAAGTCTTCATTTAGGGAGACATTCATATTGTTTCGTTGGTTGTTTCAAATTTACAAAGAAAGAGGTGATTAGGAATTGTATTACTTCGTTCTAGCTTGATTAGCGTCAAAAGGAGAAAACCATGACTATCGCGTTCAAAACCATGCGTACATCTCACACAAGTCTTCATTTAGGAAAACCTTGTTATTGTTTCATTGGTTTTCAAAAATTGTCAAAGAAAGAGGTGTTCAGGAGTCCTATAACTTCGTTCTAGTTTGATTAGCATCAAAAGGAGCAATCCCATTACTTTCACGTTCAAAACGATGCGTACATCTCACTCAAGTCTTTATTTAAGGAGACCATGTTATTATTTCATTGGTTCTCTAAAATTGTCAATGAAAGAGATGATTAGGAGTCCTATTACTTCGTTTTAATTTGATTAGCATAAAAATGAGCAATCCCATGACTATCGCATTAAAAACGATGCGTACACCTCACGCAAGTCTTGATTTACAGAGACCTTCTTATTGTTTCAATAGTTCCCTCAAATTATCCAAGAAAGAGGTGATTATGAGTCCTATTTCTTCGTTCAAGTTTTATTAGAATCAAAAAGAGCAATACTATCACTAGTGCCTTCAAAACGATCCGTACATCTCACACAATTTTCTTCATTTAGGGAGCCCTTCTTATTATTTCATTAGTTTTATCAAATTGTCAAAATATTGGTGATTATGAGTCCTATTACTTCGTTCTAGTTGAAATTAGCATCAAAAGGAGCAATTCCATCACTATCACGTCCAAAACGATGCGTAGATCTCACACAAGTCTTTATTTAGGAAGACCATCATATTGTTACATTGGTTGTTTTAAAATTTACAAAGAAAGAGGTGATTAAGAGTTGTATTACTTCGTTCTAGTTTGATTAGCATCAAAAGAAGAAACCCATGGCAGTCGCGTTCAAAACCATGCGTACATCTCACACAAGTCTTCATTTAGGGAGTCCTTTTTATTGTTTCATTAGTTCTCTAAAATTGTCAGAGAATGAGGTAATTAGGAGTCATATCACTTCGTTCTAGTTTGATTAGCATCAAAAGGAGCAATCCCATTACTATCACGTTCAAAACGATGCGTACATCTCACACAAGTCATTATTTAAAGAGACATTCTTATTATTTTATTAGTTCTCTAAAATTGTCAAAGAACGAGGTGATTAGGAGTCCTATTACTTCGTTCTAATTTAATTAGCATCAACATGAGAAATCTCATGACTATTGCCTTAAAAACGATGCGTACACCTCACACAAGTCTTGATTTAGGGACACCTTATTATTTCATTGGTTCTCTCAAATTATCAAAGAAAGAGGTGATTATGAGTCCAAGAACTTCGTTCTAGTTTGATTAGTATCAAAAGGAGCAATCTTATCACTAGAGCCTTTAAAACGATCTTTACATCTCACACAAGTCTTAATTTAGGGAGAACTTCTTATTGTTTCATTAGTTCTCTCAAATTTTCAAAATATAGGTGATTAAGAGTCCTATTACTGCGTTCTAGTTGAAATTAGCATCAAAAGGAGTAATTCCATCACTATCGCATTCAAAACAATGCGTAGATATCACATAAGTCTTCATTTAGGGAGACCTTCATATTTATTTTTTTTGTTGCCAATTTAAGCTGAAATCTTAACATTCCAGTCTTAGGCAGGAATGGATCCCATGACCTGTTCGACTCAAAGCCTTATGAGTAGTTATTTTAGGGAGACCTTCATATTGTTTCACTGGTTATTTCAAATTTATAAAAAAAGAGGTGATTAAGAGTTGTATTACTTCGTTCTAGTTTGATTAGCATCAAAAGGAGCAATCCCATTAATATCAAGTTCAAGAAAGAGGTGATTATGAATCCTATTACTTCGTTCTAATTTGATTAGCATCAAACTGAGCAATCCCATGACTATCTCATTAAAATTGATGCGTACACCTCATACATGTCTTGATTTAAGGAGACCTTCTTATTATTTCATTGGTTCTCTCAAATTATAAAAGAAAGAGGTGATTATGAGTCCTATGACTTCGTTCTAGTTTTATTAGCATCAAAAGTAGCAATTCTATCACTAGTGCCTTCAAAACGATCCGTACATCTCACAGAAGTCTTCATTTAGGGAGCCTTTCTTATTGTTTCATTAGTTTTCTCAAATTATCAAAATATAGGTGATAATGAGTCCTATGACTTCGCTGTAGTTTGATTAGCGTCAAAAGGAGTAATCCTATCACTAGTGCCTTCAAAACGATCCGTACATCTCACACAAGTCTTAATTTAGGGAGCCCTTCTTATTGTTTAATTAGTGAGATTGTCAAAATATAGGTGATTATGAGTCCTATCACTTCGTTCTAGTTGAAATTAGCATCAAAAGGAGCAATTCCATCAATATCCCGTCCAAAACGATGCGTAGATCTCTCACAAGTCTTCATTTAGGGAGACATTCATATTGTTTCATTGGTTGTTTCAAATTTACAAAGAAAGAGGTGATTAGGAGTTGTATTACTTCGTTCTAGTTTGATTAGCGTCAAAAGGAGAAAACTATTATTATCGTCTTCAAAATCATGCGTACATCTCACACAAGTCTTCATTTAAGAAAACCTTCCTATTGTTTCATTGGTTATCTAAAATTGTCAAAGAAAGAGGTGATTAGGAGTTTTATAACTTCATTCTAGTTTGATTAGCATCAAAAAGAGCAATCACGTTACTTTCACATTCAAAACGATGCATATATCTCACACAAGTCTTTATTTAAGGAGGCCTCCTTATTGTTTCATTGGTTCTCTAAAATTGTCAAAGAAAGAGGTGATTAAGAGTCCTATTACTTCGTTCTAATTTGATTAGCATAAAAATGAGCAATCACATGACTATCGCATTAAAAGCGATGCGTACACCTCACACAAGTCTTGATTTATGGAGACCTTCTTATTGTTTCAATAGTTCCCTCAAATTATCAAAGAAATAAATGATTATGAGTCCTATGACTTCGTTCAACTTTTATTAGCATCAAAAGGAGCAATACTATAACTAGTGCCTTCAAAACGATTCGTACATCTCACACAATTTTCTTCTTTTAGGGAGCCCTGCTTATTGTTTCATTAGTTTTCTCAAATTATCAAAATATAGGTGATTATGAGTCCTATTACTTCGTTCTAGTTGAAATTAGCATCAAAAGGAGCAATTCCATTACTATCACGTCCAAAACGATGCGTAGATCTCACACAAGTCTCTATCTAGGGAGACCATCATATTGTTTCATTGGTTGTTTTAAATTTACAAAGAAAGAGGTGATTAGGAGTTGTATTACTTCGTTCTAGTTTGATTAGCGTCAAAAGAAGAAACCCATGCCTATAGCTTTCAAAACCATGCGTACATCTCACACAAGTCTTCATTTAGGGAGTCCTGCTTATTGTTTCATTGGTTCTCTAAAATTGTCAGAGAATGAGGTAATTAGGAGTCATATCTCTTCGTTCTAGTTTGATTAGCATCAAAAGGAGAAATCCCATTACTATCACGTTCGATGCGTATATCTCACAGAAGTCTTTATTTAAAGAAACCTTCTTATTGTTTCATTGGTTCTCTAAAATTGTCAAAGAAAGAGGAGAGTTGGAGTCCTATTACTTCGTTCTAATTTGATTAGCATCAACATGAGAAATCCCATGACTATCGCCTTAAAAACGATGCGTACACCTCACACAAGTCTTGATTTAGGGACACCTTCTTATTATTTCATTGGTCCTCTGAAATTATCAAAGAAAGAGGTTATTATAAGTCCTATAACTTCGTTCTAGTTTGATTAGCATCAAAAAGAGCAATCCTATCAGTAGTGTCTTTAAAATGATCTGTAAATCTCACACAAGTCTTAATTTAGGGAGCCCTTCTTATTATTTCATTAGTTCTCTCAAATTATCAAAATATAGGTGATTAAGAGTCCTATTACTGCGTTCTAGTTGAAATTAGCATCAAAAGGAGTAATTCCATCACTATCGCGTCCAAAACGATGCGTAGATCTCACACAAGTCTTCATTTATGGAGACCTCCATATTTATTTATTTATTTACTTTTTTTTTGTTGCCAATTTAAGCTGAAAACTTAACATTCCTGTCTTGGGCAGGAGTGGATCCTAAGACCTGTTGGACTCAAAGCCTTATGAGTAGTTATTTTAGGGAGACCTTTATATTGTTTCATTGGTTGTTTCACATTTACAAAATAAGAGGTGATTAAGAGTTGTATTACTTCGTTCTAGTTTGATTAGCGTCAAAAGGAGAAACCGATAACTATCGCGTTCAAAACCATGCGTACATCTCACACAAGTCTTCATTTAGGGAGACCTTATTATTTCATTGGTTCTCTAAAATTGTCAGAGAAAGAGGTGATTTGGAGTCCTATAACTTCGTTCTAGTTTGATTAGCATCAAAAGGAGCAATCCCGTTAATATCACATTCAAAACGATGCGTACATCTCACACAAGTCTTCATTTAAGGAGACCTTCTTATTGATTCAATGGTTCTCTAAAATTGTTAAAGAAAGAGGTGATTATGAATCCTATTACTTCGTTCTAATTTGATTAGCATCAAATTGAGCAATCCCATGACTATTGCATTAAAAACGATGCGTACACCTCATACATGTCTTGATTTAAGGAGACCTTCTTATTATTTCATTGGTTATCGCAAATTATAAAAGAAAGAGGTGAGTATGAGTCGTATGACTTCGTTCTAGTTTGATTAGCATCAAAAGGAGCAATCCCATTAATATCACGTTCAAAATGATGCGTATATCTCACACAAGTCTTCATTTAAGGAGACCTTCTTATTGTTTCATTGGTTCTCTAAAATTGTTAAAGAAAGAGGTGAGTATGAATCTTATTACTTCGTTCTAATTTGATTAGCATCAAATTGAGCAATTCCATAACTATCACATTAAAAACGATGTGTACACCTCATACATGTCTTGATTTAAGGAGACATTCTTATTATTTCATTGTTTCTCTCAAATTATATAAAAAAATAGGTGATTATGAGTCCTATGACTTCGTTCTAGTTTGATTAGCATCAAAAGGAGCAATTCTATCACTAGTGCCTTGAAAACGATCCGTACATCTCACAGAAGTCTTCATTTAGGGAGCCCTTCTTTTTCTTTCATTAGTTTTCTCAAATTGTCAAAATATAGGTGATTATGAGTCCTATGACTTCGTTGTAGTCTGACTAGCATCAAAAGGAGCAATCCTATCACTAGTGCCTTCAAAACAATCCGTACATCTCACACAAGTCTTAATTTATGGAGCTTTTCTTATTGTTTCATTAGTGAGATTGTCAAAATATAGGTGATTATGAGTCCTATTACTTCGTTCTAGTTGAAATTAGCATCAAAAGGAGCAATTCCATAAATATCGCGTCCAAAACGATGCGTAGATCTCACGCAAGTCTTCATTTAGGGAGACATTGTGACGAACAAGATTTTTGTAATTTATTTTGAATATTTATTGAATTAAATAAATATTTTTCGATGATTTAATTATTGAGTTAAATACTTAATTGATGAATTTTTGGTAGAGTAATTTAATTATATGTGTTACATTAGTTAAATTAATGTGGAGAATTTTTATATTCAAAGTATGTATTTAATTGAGTTTATTTGATTTAATGAATTAATTAATAAGCATAATGTTATTCTAATTAATTTAATAATTAATTAGAGATATAATGATTTGACATAATTAATAAATAAGAATTTTAATTATGTGACTATGTGAATTATTGTGGAATTATGCAATTTTATTTAATTGATTTAAATAGGATTATTTGATTAATTGGGTGTGACATTTAATTAACTACATAATAGTAGTAAATTAATTAAATTAAATGGAAAAGGGGGAATAAGAGACAAGCAAACAAGTCCTTGGTGAAGATTGAGGCCAGTTAACCCATTATGGGACTAACTGACGACTATGACCCCACGACTAATTATACGTATATGATTAATTGGGTGTGACATTTAATTAACTATATAATAGTAAGTTAATTAAATTAAATGGAAAAGGGGGAATAAGAGACAAGCAAACAAGGTCTTGGTGAAGATTGAGGCCAGTTAACCCATTATGGGATTAACTGACGACCATGACCCCACGACTAATTATACGTATATGTATATTATTCATATCAGATTTATATCTTATAAACATATATCAGAACTACTATATATCATATACATACTCTGAGAAAACTTAGAGACAAGAGAATTGAGAGAGAGTTGAAAGAATTTGAAGAATCAAAAAAAAAAGAATCCATAGCATCTTCACAGAGTTTGCAAGGGGTAATTCCTTTGTCCCAGTATTATTTCATGTACTATGTTTCCTTCATGAACATATATTCTGAGTTCTCTGTGTATGGGAAAAATTAGCAATTTTTGATTATATGCTTATATGTGTGTTATTATATCATTATAACATGTTTTGTATTTGGTATGAATGAATTAAAATAATCGAATTCATGTAATTAGGCCTTAATTGGGTTTTTAAAATTTTACAGAGTTTTTCCATTTACGTGCTTTAAAAATTCTCTGTGAATGGAAAAATTGATATTTGTTCATTATATGGCTATATGTGTATTCATATGTGTTTATAACATATTATATGCCATATATGCATAACTTGCAGTGATCGAATTTTGTTTAAATTGGGTTTTTGAAAATTACAGAGTCGTATATATTGCCATACGGCCATTATGGCCCTTACGTACAAATTTTATACCATGAATCGATGGTTTAACTTTGAATTAACATTTGCAATATGATTGTACACGTTTATACGAACAAAACAGAAGTTAAATGAACGGATTCGATGTTATAACGAATCTGTAACGTTGAATTTCTTGATTTTCCTTCAAAACATGATAAAGTATGAAAACAGTGAAATTAGATGCCTTTGATTGTGTGATTACATGATTTTAATTGCCAAGATCATGCTAGAAATGTTGTATAGTGTTTCTGTGCAGTTTTTACATTATGGGTAGCCTTAAAATTCATTACGTTAGTTTAATTTGAATTTATTTGGGTTACTCTGGGTGTTCATCGCGAACCAAGGAGTGCACCAGCAGGGGGACCCGCCCCAGCGGGTGTTCATGGGCATTAGGACCCGCCCCAGAGGGTATAAGGGCTGTCCGGGAGCTTTTTTTTTGGTTTTCGAGACTGTTTTGACCTCCTATAGTAAAATAAGCATAAGCTTTTCATACGAATTTTGATTAAGGCGATCAAGATGATTCGGAAAGATAACGAGTAGACCTACAACTTTCATTCTTTAAGTTTTTCAATTTGAAATCGTTAAAATGGGTAAAAATAGCCATCTTTGTAACTGATGCGTATTCAGAGGCAATCGGAGGGCTTCGGACATGCACGCACACAAGTGTATTGTTCTCGATAATAAAAGATGTTGTTTTAAGTTACATACATGAATATTATATGATTTAAAGTTCATGATTAATAAATTAAGTTATTGACATGTATAAGATAATGTGAAGGTTCAAGTTAACAAACTAAGTGCGAACTTGAATATCGTAATTGTAAAACTTGATTATGATTGTTTAAAGGGCTATACATGTGTGATATGCATGTTGTGAGTTTACATTCATGTTATGTGGTTAGCCATTGAGTAATATTATAAACCAAGTTGTAAGTCGAACTTAAGTGAATAGTTCAACAGTTAAACATGGTAGTTATGAAAACTAATCGATGTCGTATACATAATGTAATGTGTAGGACGTTGAGGAAGTGAATTGTAATTATATTTGTAGCTTATGTAAGAGGAAAGTATCCTATCCCTAACTTATTGATTTAGCAAGTTCCCTAAATTCTAATTTATTCATTTATTAAGTCTTAGACTTGTGTTTCTATATCGAGTAAGCTCGTGTTCTTAATTGTTCCAGTTCAAAATTTATATTACATATTGTAACTCTTTTAAAAGCATGATTCAGTTATACAATACTTATTCAATTGTATACTCTTGAGATTTATTATTCAAGTTGAATATCGATGTTATTGTTGAACCTTATAGGACTAGTGAACCCTTATTGATTCAACTAGTCCATAGTTGATGAACGTTCTAAATTCTAAAATACTTATTGAGCTTATCCAAACCAAACTTCTTTTGGTGCGGATTCGGATGTCAAAACTGAGATGAACAACCCTGTAAAAGGGGATTATTTACTCTTTAGCGTTGAGATATTGTGCACAGTATGGTACTAAGGGCTGATCCCCCTAAGTACGAGAAATAGAGTCCATAGTCTTATGACTGTTAAAGGTTTAAAGTATAAACACTTTACAACCTAGGACATAGTTCAAGGTCTTATGACCCTCAGATGTTATTTTGATTCCTGTTATTTATCCTCGAGTCAAAAGTTGAGTTTCTTTATTCAGATGTCTTTGATTCACTCGCATGTTATTATATTGTTGTCATATTATTATACTTGTGGGCAATCGTACTCACTCTTGCGTAATAATAACATTGCAGTTAAGAACGAAAGGTCCGAAGAGCCTTCTACTAGCAAAGGCAAGGGCAAGGTCAACAAGTGATGAAGACTTGTTGTTTATTTATATGTTTATGTTTCAGCTTTATGTTAGTTGTGTAAGACTATTTATTTGTTATGTTTCGCACAGATGTTTAAGGTTAGTATGACCTGGGATTTATTTTATTTATTACTCAGATGTTGTAATCCCATAAGGGGAGGATTTAATTCTATTTATTGCATGGTTTGCATTTACTATGGGTAGATAAATAGATGATATTCGTACAGTGAACACCAAGTCCCGTGGAATTGAAGTACCCGAATTTGGGGGTGTCACAGACATTCATATTGTTTCATTGGTTGTTTCAAATTTACAAAGAAAGAGGTGATTTGGAATTGTATTACTTCGTTCTAGTTTGATTAGCGTCAAAAGGAGAAAACAATGACTATCGCGTTCAAAACCATGCGTACATCTCACACAAGTCTTCATTTAGGAAAACCTTGTTATTGTTTCATTGGTTCTCTAAAATTGTCAAAGAAAGAGGTGATTAGGTACTTTGTTCTAGTTTAATTAGCATGAAAAAGAGCAATCCCATTACTTTCACGTTCAAAACGATGCGTACTTCGTTCTCATTTGATTAGCATAAAAATATGCAATCCCATGACTATCGCATTAAAAACGATGCGTACACCTCACACAAGTCTTGATTTACGGAGACCTTTTTATTGTTTCAATAGTTCCCTTAAATTATCAAAGAAAGAGGTGATTATGAGTCCTATGACTTCGTTCAAGTTTTATTATCATCAAAAAGAGCAATACTATCACTAGTGCATTCAAAACGATCCGTACATCTCACACAATTTTCTTCATTTATGGAGCCTTTCTTATTGTTTCATTAGTTTTCTTAAATTGTCAAAATATTGGTGATTATGAGTCCTATTACTTCTTTCTAGTTGAAATTAGCATCAAAAGGAGCAATTCCATCACTATCACGTCCAAAACGATGCGTAGATCTCACACAAGTTTTCATTTAGGGAGACCATTATATTATTTTATTGGTTGTTTCAAATTTACAAAGAAAGAGGTAATTAAGTGTTGTATTACTTCGTTCTAGTTTGATTAGCGTCAAAAGAAGAAACCCATGGCTATCGTATTCAAAACCTTGCGTACATCTCACACAAGTCTTCATTTAGGGAGTCCTTCTTATTGTTTCATTGGTTCTTTAAAATTTTCAGAGAATGAGGCAATTAGGAGTCATATCACTTCGTTCTATTTTGATTAGCATCAAAAAGAGCAATCCCATTACTATCACGTTCAAAACGATGCGTACATCTTACACAAGTCCTTATTTAAAGAGACCTTCTTATTGTTTCATTGGTTCTCTAAAATTCACAAAGAAAGAGGTGATTAGGAGTCCTATTACTTCGTTCTAATTTGATTAGCATCAACATGAGAAATCCCATGACTATTGCCTTAAAAACGATGCGTACACCTCACACAAGTCTTGATTTAGGGACCCCTTCTTATTATTTCATTGGTTCTCTCAAATTATCAAAGAAAGAGGTGATTATGAGTCCAATAACTTCGTTCTAGCTTGATTAGCATCAAAAGGAGCAATCCTGTCACTAGTGCCTTTAAAACGATCCGTACATCTCACACAAGTCTTAATATAGGGAGCACTTCTTATTGTTTCATTAGTTCTCTCAAATTTTCAAAATATAGGTGATTAGTAGTCCTATTACTGCGTTCTAGTTGAAATTAGCATCAAAAGGAGTAATTCATTTTTTTTTTTGCCAATTTAAGCTGAAATCTTAACATTCCAGTCTTAGGCAGGAATGGATCCCAAGACCTGTTGGACTTAAAGCCTTATGAGTAGTTATTTTAGGGAGACCTTCATATTGTTTTATTGGTTGTTTTAAATTTACAAAAAAAGAGGTGATTAAGAGTTGTATTACTTCGTTCTAGTTTGATTAGCGTCAAAAGGTGAAACCCATGACTATCGCGTTCAAAACCATGCGTATCTCACACAAGTCTTCATTTAGGGAGACCTTCTTATTCTTTCATTGGTTCTCTAAAATTGTCAAAGAAAGAGGTGATTTGGAGTCCTATAACTTTGTTCTAGTTTGATTAGCATCAAAAGGAGCAATCCCATTAATATCACGTTCAAAACGATGCGTACATCTCACACAAATTTTCATTTAAGGAGACCTTCTTATTATTTCAATGGTTCTCTAAAATTGTTAAAGAAAGAGGTGATTATGAATCCTATTACTTCGTTCTAATTTGATTAGCATCAAATTGAGCAATCCCATGACTATTGCATTAAATACGATGCGTACACCTCATACATGTCTTGATTTAAGGAGACCTTCTTATTATTTCATTGGTTCTCACAAATTATAAAAGAAAGAGGTGATTATGAGTCCTACGACTTTGTTCTAGTTTGATTAGCATCAAAAGGAGCAATCCCATTAATATCACGTTCAAAACGATGTGTATATCTCACACAAGTCTTCATTTAAGGAGACCTTCTTATTGTTTCATTGGTTCTCTAAAATTGTTAAAGAAGGAGGTGAGTATGAATCCTATTACTTCGTTCTAATTTGATTAGCATCAAATTGAGCAATCCCATGACTATCGCATTAAAAACGATGCGTACACCTCATACATGTCTTGATTTAAGGAGACCTTCTTATTATTTCATTGGTTCTCTCAAATTATAAAAAAAGAGGTGATTATGAGTCCTATGACTTAGTTCTAGTTTGATTAGCATCAAAAGGAGCAATTCTATCACTAGTGCCTTCAAAACGATCCGTACATCTCACAGAAGTATTCATTTAGGGAGCCCTTCTTTTTGTTTCATTAGTTTTCTCAAATTGTCAAAATATAGGTGATTATGAGTCCTATGACTTTGTTGTAGTCTGATTAGCATCAAAAGGAGCAATCCTATCACTAGTGCCATTAAAACATTCCGTACATCTCACACAAGTCTTAATTTAGGGAGCCCTTCTTATTGCTTCATTAGTGATATTATCAAAATATAGGTGATTATGAGTCCTATTACTTCGTTCTAGTTGAAATTAGCATCAAAAGGATCATTTCCATAAATATCGCGTCCAAAACGATGCGTAGATCTCACACAAGTCTTCTTTTAGGGAGACATTTATATTGTTTCATTGGTTGTTTCATATTTACAAAGAAAGAGGTGATTAAGAGTTGTATTACTTCGTTCTAGTTTGATTATCGTTAAAAGGAGAAAACCATGACTATCACGTTCAAAACCATGCGTACATCTCACACAAGTCTTCATTTAGGAAAATCTTCTTATTGTTTCATTAGTTCTCTAAAACTGTCAAAGAAAGAGGTGATTAGGAGTCCTATAACTTCGTTCTAGTTTGATTAGCATCAAAAGGAGCAATCCCATTTCTTTCACGTTCAAAACGATGCGTACTTCTCACACAAGTCTTTATTTAAGGAGGCCTTCTTATTATTTCATTGGTTCTCTAAAATTGTTAAAGAAAGACGTGATTAAGAGTCCTATTACTTCGCGCAAATTTTATTAGCATAAAAATTAGCAATCCCATGACTATTGCATTAAAAACGTTGCGTACACCTCACACAAGTCTTGATTTACGGAGTCCTTTTTATTATTTTAATTGTTCCCTCAAATTATCAAAGAAAGAGGTGATTATGAGTCCTATGACTTCGTTCAAGTTTTATTAGCATAAAAAAGGGCAAATACTATCACTAGTGCCTTCAAAACGATCCGTACATCTCACATAATTTTCTTCATTTAGGGAGCCCTTCTTATTATTTCATTAGTTTTCTCAAATTGTCAAAATATAGGTGATTATAAGTCCTTTTACTTCGTTCTAGTTGAAATTAGCATCAAAAGGAGCAATTCCATCACTATCACGTCCAAAACGATGCGTAGATTTCACACAAGTCTTAATGTAGGGAGACCATCATATTATTTCATTGGTTGCTTCAAATTTACAAAGAAAGAGGTGATTAAGAGTTGTGTTACTTCGTTCTAGTTTGATTAGCGTCAAAAGAAGAAATCGATGGCTATCGCGTTCAAAACCATGCGTACATCTCACACAAATCTTCATTTAGGGAGTCCTTATTGTTTAATTGGTTCTCTAAAATTATCAGAGAATGAGGTAGTTAGGAGTCATATCACTTCGTTCTAGTTTGATTAGCATCAAAATAAGCAATCCCATTACTATCACGTTCAAAACGATGAGTACATCTCACACAAGTCTTTATTTAAAGAGACCTTCTTATTGTTTCATTGGTTCTCTAAAATTATCAAAGAAAGAGGTGAGTAGGAGTCCTATTACTTCATTCTACTTTGATTAGCAACAACATGAGAAATCCTATGACTATCGCCTTAAAAATGATGCGTACATCTCACACAAGTCTTGATTTAGAGACAGCTTCTTATTATTTCATTGGTTCTGTCAAATTATCAAAGAAAGAGGTGATTATGAGTCCTATAACTTCGTTCTAGTTTGATTAGCATCAAAAGGATAAATCCTATCACTAGTGCTTTTAAAAACGATCCGTACATCTCACACAAGTCTTAATTTAGGGAGTCCTTCTTATTGTTTCATTTGTTCTGTCAAATTATAAAAATATAGGTGATTAAGAGTCCTATTACTGCGTTCTAGTTGAAATTAGCATCAAAATGAGTAATTCCATCACTATCGCGTCCAAAACGATGCGTATATCTCACATAAGTCTTCATTTAGGGAGACATTCATATTTTTATTTTTTTTAATTTTTTTAGTTGCCAATTTAAGCTGAAATCTTAACATTCCGGTCTTGGGCAGGAGTTGATCCCAAGACCTCTTGGACTCAAAGCCTTATGAGTAGTTATTTTAGGAAGACCTTCATATTGTTTCATTGGTTGTTTCAAATTTACTAAAAAAGAGGTGATTAGGAGTTGTATTACTTCGTTCTAGTTTGTTTAGCGTCAAAAGGAGAAACCCATGACTATCGCGTTCAAAACCATGCGTACATCTCACACAAGTCTTCATTTCGGTAGACCTTCATATTCTTTCAATGGTTCTCTAAAATTGTCAAAGAAAGAGGTGATTTGGAGTCCTATAACTTTGTTCTAGTTTGATTAGCATCAAAAGGAGCAATCCCATTAATATCACGTACAAACCGATGCGTACATCTCACACAAGCCTTCATTTAAGGAGACCTTATTGTTTCAATGGTTCTCTAAAATTGTTAAAGAAAGAGGTGAGTATGAATCCTATTACTTCGTTCTAATTTGATTAGCATCAAATTAAGCAATCCCATGACTATTGGATTAAAAACGATGCGTACACCTCATACATGTCTTTATTTAAGGAGACCTTTTTATTATTTCGTTGGTTCTCACAAATTATAAAAGAAAGAGGTGATTATGAGTCCTATGACTTCGTTCTCGTTTGATTAGCATAAAAAGGAGCAATCCCATTAATATCACGTTCAAAACAATGCGTATATCTCACACAAGTCTTCATTTAAGGAGACCTTCTTATTGTTTCATTGGTTCTCTAAAATTGTTAAAGAAAGAGGTGAGTATGAATCCTATTACTTCGTTCTAATTTGATTAGCATCATATTGAGCAATCCCATGACTATCGCATTAAAAACGATGCGTACACCTCATACATGTCTTAATTTAAGGCGACCTTCTTATTATTTCATTGGTTCTCTCAAATTATAAAAAAAGAGGTGATTATGAGTCCTATGACTTCGTTCTAGTTTGATTAGCATCAAAAGGAGCAATTCTATCCCTAGTGCCATCAAAACGATCCGTACATCTCACAGAAGTCTTCATTTAGGGAGCCCTTCTTTTTGTTTCATTAGTTTTCTCAAATCGTCAAAATATAGGTGATTATGAGTCTTATGACTTCGTTGTAGTTTGATTAGTATCAAAAGGAGCAATCCTATCACTAGTGCCTTCAAAACGATTTGTACATCTCACACAAGTCTTAATTTAGGGAGCCCTTCTTATTGTTTCATTAGTGAGATTGTCAAAATATAGGTGATTATGAATCCTATTACATCGTTCTAGTTGAAATTAGCATCAAAAGGAGCAATTCCATAAATATCACGTCTAAAACGATGCGTAGATCTAACACAAGTCATAATTTAGGGAGACATTCATATTGTTTCATTGGTAATTAGGAGTCATATCTCTTCGTTCTAGTTTAATTAACATCAAAAGGAGCAATCCCATTACTATCACATTCAAAACGATGTGTACATCTCACACAAGTCTTTATTTAAAGATACTTTCTTATTGTTTCATTGGTTCTCTAAAATTGTCAAATAAAGAAGTGATTAGATGTCATATTACTTCGTTCTAATTTGATTAGCATCAACATGAGAAATCCCATGACTATTGCCTTAAAAACGATGCGTACACCTCACACAAGTTTTGATTTAGGGACACCTTCTTATTATTTCATTGGTTCTCTCAAATTATAAAAGAACGAGGTGATTATGAGTCCTGTAACTTCGTTCTAGTTTGATTAGCATCAAAAGGAGCAATCCTATCACTCATGCCTTTAAAACGATCCGTACATCTCACACAAGTCTTAATTTAGGGAGCCCTACTTATTGTTTCATTAGTTCTCCCAAATTTTCAAAATATAGGTGATTATGATTCGTATTACTGCGTTCTAGTTGAAATTAGCATCAAAAGGAGTAATTCCATCACTATCGCATCCAAAATGATGCGTAGATCTCACATAAGTCTTAATTTAGGGAGACCTTCATATTTTTTTATTTTTTTTATTTTTTTTTGTATTCCAGTCTTAGGCAGGAATGGATCTCAAGACCTGTTGGACTCAAAGCCGTATGAGTAGTTATTTTAGGGAGACCTTCATATTATTTCATTGGTTGTTTCAAATTTACAAAAAAAGATGTGATTAAGAGTTGTATTACTTTGTTCTAGTTTGATTAGCGTCAAAAGGAGAAACCCATGACTATCGCGTTCAAAACCATGCTTACATCTCACACAAGTCTTCATTTAGGGAGACCTTCTTATTGTTTCATTGGTTCTCTAAAATTTTCAAAGAAAGAGGTGATTTGGAGTCCTATAACTTCGTTCTAGTTTGATTAGCATCAAAAGGAGCAAACCCATTAATATCACGTTCAAAACGATGTGTACATCCCACACAAATATTCATTTAAGGAGACCTTCTTATTGTTTTTTTTTTAATCGAGAGTATCCCGACCGCAGTCGGATTATATCTCTCGGACCTGGGTCAGCCTTTGCATACGGGCTTACGCCCGCGTCCCCGTGGCCACACGAAATTATTTCTAATTCCTCACACTTGTTGCTGGCGGGGATCGATCCTAAGATGTCCGGGTTTACAGCTCATCCCAGGTCGATCCTTTACCGTTGCGCCAAGTGCTGTGGTTGACCTTCTTATTGTTTCATTGGTTCTCTAAAATTGTTAAAGAAAGAGGTGATTATGAATCCTATTACTTCGTTCTAATTTGATTAGCATCAAATTGAGCAATCCCATGACTATCGCATTAAAAACGATGCGTACACCTCATACATGTCTTGATTTAAGGAGACCTTCTTATTATTTCATTGGTTCTCTCAAATTATAAAAGAAATAGGTGATTATGAGTCCTATGACTTTGTTCTAGTTTTATTAGCATCAAAAGGCGCAATGTAACACCCCCTTTCCGAAATAGAAAGAGAGTTACTCAAAACACAACAAAACTGAACAAAAGCTCTATGCCACGAAAGAATAGTATTTATAACCAATAAATATCAAAAGGTCAACCATAATAAATGCCAAGCTGGCCCAAACCAAAATCTGAAATAGTTATTATAACTTCAAATAAACCTATCTATCAAGCCTAAACAGAATATCTAAATCATTGGACCAAATGGAGCTCTCATCACACTTGCCCTTGATCCCCCTGATTACCTGCCGGAAGAAAAACACAGCATGAGCCAAATGCCCAGTACGAATATAGAATACAAGAATAATGAAACGAAGCAACTAACTCAATAAAATGAACTGAATTGAACCGAAACGAACAAAACTAACACAACAAAATATTAGACTGAATCAAATGGCTGGATTTTATTTCATACCGAGCTCAAAAGTATAACTCGCCACATAGACAAGTCAAATAATGCCACACAGGCAATCACACATCGGACTGCGCAATCCAGATGTATGCAAAATCAGAAGACGTGTTTGGCACAAGCATCGCCACTCTACAGAACAGAACAGAAACTAGGGCCGACCCATACGCCTCCCACAACAAAACACCAAATGGCCAACTCCCACCGGAGCACAAAACGGAGACGCCGTGGACTGATCACACTGCCACGAAAAGTGTCATGCCTCTCGTGCCAAGACGACATGCCAGTGGTATCCCCACAGGTGGTTATAGCTCAGGTATACCCTACGGTATATTCTAACAAAAATATCATGTCACAACACATGCAACACAATATTAATAGAGAGGGTTCTATATGTACATGCTGAACCAAATCGAAATATAATCACAATGTCTCAAAAAGAAAGTAACAACATGTACCGCTCTACAATTATCAAAATAAATAATAACATGATAACCTAATTCAAAGAGTACAAATTCGAGTCATATGAATCAAATCCAAAATGAAACTATTATATGAATTTCACAAAAAATAATTATGTGAAATAATAACGAAATTTGAAATACGGAACAAAACAAACAAATCAAATTTAACAAGAATATCGCTGAAAGAGTACGAAATTCGTACCTGGATTAAGCAATGCAATACCCAAAATTATATCTCAATTAAATTTGTTAACCCCTTCGGTTCGATCTAAATTAAACAATTTAATAAATAATATAAGTATACCATTATATAAATAATAATACATATGAACTGTTTATCTTAAAAAAAAATCCATGTTCTTCGAATTACAAAACATTAACAAAAATTACTAAATTAATATAACCCTTATACATAGCCAGTGTCTTAGCTTATACTTTTATAATTGATAGTCCTGTAATTTTTATACATAAGAAACAATTTAATTTAAAGAAATTTATTTCTCACATTAGTATCACAAAGGATGGCAACGCAGATTTTATGAAAATATATGTATACTTAGATACAATACCATATATATAATAAAGAATCTATTAATTGTCTTCATGTTCACTTTATTAGTATATCAATGACATCATTCACATATACTGTTATGGCAAAATTTATATATATCTATGATGGATGCCCAAAGTAGCAACAAAATTTTATAACTTCCACCACGTGAGTATTATATTATTAACTAGCCTCAATAGTTTTGTATGTATTCTGATCATTCTCCAATTCTAATTGCAGAACATAATTACATCAAACACAACAAATTACTTACCGAAAAATTTTGTTATCAGAATACCGCCGTCGTCCTTTTCCCTTCAGTCAATTCGTGTTAGACGTAATGTTGAGTAAATTAGGTTTTAGGTATTTATTTATTTATTAACAGATTTATTAATTCTCCTAATTATAAAAGGATTTATTATTATCCACATATAAATTAAACCTAATTAGTTTTAAAGCCCAATCAATGTAGTCCATATAAATTAAATACAGTGGTTGACCTAAACATAAGAAAAGCTCAATTAAAATATTTTTAAAAAAATTTAAAATACCATTTATTTAACTTTTTATTTTCCGGGTATTACACGCAATTATATCACTAGTGCCTTCAAAACGATCTGTACATCTCACAGAAGTCTTCATTTAGGGAGCCCTTCTTATTGTTTCATTAGTTTTCTCAAATTGTCAAAATATAGGTGATTATGTGTCCTATAACTTCACTGTAGTTTGATTAGCATGAAAAGGAGTAATCCTAGCACTAGTGCCTTCAAAATGATCCGTACATCTCACATAAGTCTAAATTTAGGGAGCCCTTCTTATTATTTAATTAGTGAGATTGTCAAAATATAGGTGATTATGAGTCCTATTACTTCGTTATAGTTGAAATTAGCATCAAAAGGAGTAATTCCATCAATATCACGTCCAAAACGATGCGTAGATCTCACACAAGTCTTCATTTAGGAAGACATTCATATTGTTTCATTGGTTGTTTCAAATTTACAAAGAAAGAGGTGATTAGGAGTTGTATTACTTCGTTCTAGTTTGATTAGCGTCAAAAGGAGAAAACTATTACTATCGCTTTCAAAACCATGCGTACATCTCACACCAGTCTTCATTTAGGAAAACCTTCTTATTGTTTCATTGGTTCTCTAAAATTGTCAAAGAAAGAGGTGATTAGAAGTTTTATAACTTCATTCTAGTTTGATTAGCATCAAAAGGAGCAATCCCATTACTTTGACGTTCAAAACGATGCGTACATCTCACACAAGTCTTTATTTAAGGAGACCTTCTTATTGTTTCATTGGTTCTCTAAAATTATCAACGAAAGAGGTGATTTCCTATTACTTCGTTCTAATTTGATTAGCATAAAAATGAGCAATCCCATGACTATCGCATTAAAAGCGATGCGTAAACACAAGTCTTGATTTACGGAGACCTTCTTATTGTTTCAATAGTTCTCTCAAATTATCAAAGAAAGAGGTGATTATGAGTCCTATGACTTCGTGCAAGTTTTATTAGCATCTAAAGGAGCAATACTATCACTAGTGCCTTCAAAACGATCCGTACATCTCACACAATTTTCTTCAGTTTGGGAGCCCTGCTTATTGTTTCATTAGTTTTCTCAAATTATCAAAAATATAGGTGATTATGAGTCCTATTACTTCGTTCTAGTTGAAATTAGCATCAAAAGGAGCAATTCCATCACTATCACGTCCAAAACGATGCGTAGATCTCACACAAGTCATCATTTAGGGAGACCATCATATTATTTCATTGGTTGTTTCAAATTTACAAAGAAAGAGGTGATTAAGAGTTGTATTAATTCGTTCTAGTTTGATTAGCGTCAAAAGAAGAAACCCATTCCTATCGCGTTCAAAACCATGTGTACATCTCACACAAGTCTTCATTTAGGGAGTCCTTTTTGTTTCATTGGTTCTCTAAAATTATCAGAGAATGAGGTAATTAGGAGTCATATCACTTCGTTCTCGTTTGATTAGCATCAAAAGGAGCAATCCCATTACTATCACGTTCAAAACGATGCGTACATCTCACACAAGTCTTTATTTAAAGAGACCTTCTTATTGTTTCATTGGTTCTCTAAAATTGTCAAAGAAAGAGGTGAGTAGGAGTCCTATTACTTCATTCTAATTTGATTAGCATCAACATGAGAAATCCCATGACTATCGCCTTAAAAACGATGCGTACACTTCACACAAGTCTTGTTTTAGGGACACCTTCATATTATTTCATTGGTTCTCTCAAATTATCAAAGAAAGAGGTGATTATGAGTCCTATAACTTCGTTCTAGTTTGATTAACATCAAAAGGAGCAATCCTATCACTAGTGCCTTGAAAATGATCCGTACATCTCACACAAGTCTTAATTTAGGGAGCCATTCTTATTGTTTCATTAGTTCTCTCAAATTATCAAAATATAGGTGATTAAGAGTCCTATTACTGCGTTCTAGTTGAAATTAGCATCAAAAGGAGTAATTCCGTCACTATCGCGTCCAAAACGATGCATAGATCTCACATAAGTCTTCATTTAAGAAGACCTTCATATTTTTTTATTTATTTTTTATTTTTTTTGTTGCCAATTTAAGCTGAAATCTTAACATTCCAGTCTTAGGCTGGAATGGATCCCAAGACCTGTTGGACTCAAAGTCTTATAAGTGGTTATTGTAGGGAGACCTTCATATTGTTTCATTGGTTGTTTCAAATTTACAAAGAAAGAGGTGATTAATAGTTGCATTACTTCGTTCTAGTTTGATTAGCGTCAAAAAGAGAAATCCATGACTATGGCGTTCAAAATAATGCGTACATCTCACACAAGTGTTTATTTAGGAAGACCTTCTTATTGTTTCATTGGTTCTCTAAAATTATCAAAGAAAGATGTGATTAGGAGTCCTATAACTTCGTTCTAGTTTGATTAGCATCAAAAGGAGCAATCCCATTACTATCATGTTCAAAACAATGCGTATATGTAACACAAGTTATCATTTAAGGAGACCTTCTTATTGTTTCATTGGTTCTCAAAAATTATCAAAGAAAAACGTGATTAGGAGTCCTATTACTTCGTTCTAATTTGATGAGCATCATAATGAGCAAATCCATGACTATCGTGTTAAAAATGATGCGTCCACCTCATACAAGTCTTGATTTAGGGAGACCTTCTTATTGTTTCATTGGTTCTCTCAAATTATCAAAGAAAGAGGTGATTATTAGTCCTATGACTTCGTTCTAGTTTTATTAGCTTCAAAAAGAGCGCAATCCTATCAATAGTGCCTTTAAAATGATCCGTACATCTCACACAAGTCATCTTTTAGGAAAATCTTTTTACTATTTCGTTAGTTCTCTAATATTGTCAAAATTCAGGTGATTATGAGTCTTATTACCTCGTTCTAGTTGAAATTGGCATCAAAATGAGCAATTCCATCACTATCGTGTCAGCAACGATGCGTAGATCTCACACAAGTGTTCATTAAGGGATCTTTCATATTGTTTCATTAGTTATTTCAAATTTACAAAGAAAGAGACGATTAAGAGTTGTATTACTTCGTTCTGGTTTGATTAGCGTCAAAAGGAGAAATCCATGACTATCGCATTCAAAACCATGCGTACATCTCACACAAGTCTTCATTTAGGGAGACTTTCTTATTGTTTCATTGGTTCTCTAAAATTGTCAAAGAAAGAGGTGATTAGGAGTCCTATAACTTTGTTCTAGTTTGATTATCATCAAAAAGAGCAATCCCATTACTATCACGTTCAAAACGATGCGTACATTGCACAAGTCTTCATTTAAGGAGACCTTCTTATTGTTTCATTGGTTCTCAAAAATTATCAAAGAAAGAGGTGATTAGGAGTTCTATTAATTCGTTCTAAATTGATTAGCATCAAAATAAGCAATCCCATGAGTATCGCGTTAAAAACGAGGCGTACACCTCACACGATTCTTGATTTAGGAGATCTTCTTATTGTTTCATTGGTTCTCCCAAATTATCAAAAAAAGAGGTGTGGATTATGAGTCCTATGACTTCGATCTACTTTGATTAGAATCAAAAGGAGTAATCCTATCACCAGTGCCTTCAAAACGATCCGTACATCTCACACTAGTCTTCATTTAAGGAGCCCTTCTTATTGTTTTATTAGTTCTCTTAAATTATCAAAATATAGGTGATTATGAGTCCTATTACTTCGTTCCAGTTGAAATTAGCATCAAAAGGAGCAATTTCATCACTATCGCGTCTAAAACGATGCGTAGATCTTACAAAAGTCTTTATTTAGGGAGACATTCATATTGTTTTATTGTTTGTTTCAAATTTACAAAGAAAGAGGTGATTAAGAGTTGTATTACTTCGTTTTAGTTTGATTAGCGTTAAAAGGAGAAACCCATGGCTATCGCGTTCAAAACCATGCGTACATCTCACACAAGTCTTCATTTAGGGAGTCCTTATTGTTTCATTGGTTCTCTAAAATTGTTAGAGAAAGAGGTGATTAGGAGTCATATAACTTCATTCTAGTTTGATTAGCATCAAAAGGAGCAATCCCATTACTATCACGTTCAAAACGATGCGTATATCTCACACAAGTCTTCATTTTAAGAGACCTTCATATTGTTTCATTGGTTCTCTAAAATTGTCAAAGAAAGAGGTGATTAGGAGTCCTATTACTTCATTCTAATTTGATTAGCATCAACATGAGCAATCCCATGACTATCGCGTTAAAAACGACGCGTACACCTCACACAAGTCTTGATTTAGAGAGACCTTCTTATTATTTCATTGATTCTCTCAAACTATAAAGTAAAGAGGAGATTATGAGTCCTATGACTTCGTTCTAGTTTGATTAGCATCAAAAGGAGCAATCCTATCACTAGTGCCTTCTAAACGATCCGTACATCTCACACAAGTCTTAATTTACGGAGCCCTTCTTATTGTTTCTTTAGTTCTCACAAATTGTCAAAATATAGGTGATAATAAGTCCTATTACTTCGTTCTAGTTGAATTAGAATCAAAAGGAGCAATTCCATCAATATCGCGTCCAAAACGATGCGTAGATCTCACACAAGTCTTCATTTAGGGAGACATTCATATTGTTTCATTGGTTGTTTCAAATTTATAAAGAAAGAGGTGATTAGGAGTTGTATTACTTCGTTCTAGTTTGATTAGCGTCAAAAGGATAAAACCATGACTATCGCGTTTAAAACCATGCGTACAGCTCACACAAGTCTTCAATAAGGAAAACCTTCTTATTGTTTCATTGGTTCTCTAAAATTGTCAAAGAAATAGGTGATTAGGAGTCCTATAACTTCGTTCTAGTTTGATTAGCTTCAAAAGGAACAATCCCATTACTTTCACGTTCAAAACAATGCGTACATCTCACACAAGTCTTTATTTAAGGGACCTTTTTATTGTTTCATTGGTTCTCTAAAATTGTCAAAGAAAGAGGTGATTAGGAGTCCTATTACTTCGTTTTAATTTGATTAGCATAAAAATGAGCAATCCCATGACTATCGCATTAAAAACGATGCGTACACCTCACACAAGTCTTGATTTAAGGAGACCTTTTTATTGTTTCATTGGTTCTCTCAAATTATCAAAGAAAAAGGTGATTATGAGTCCTATGATATCGTTCTAGTTTGATTAGCATAAAAAGGAGCAATCCTATAACCAGTGCCTTTAAACGATCCGTATATCTCACTCAAGTCTTAATTTAGGAAGCCCATCTTATTGTTTCGTTAGTTCTCTCAAATTATCATAATATAAGTGATTATAAGTCCTATTACTTCGTTCTAGTTGAAACTATCATCAGAAGGAGCAATTCCATCACTATCACGTCCAAAACGATGCGTAGATCTCACACAAGTCTTCATTTAGGGAGACCTTCATATTATTTTATTGGTTGTTTCAAATTTACAAAGAAAGAGTTGATTAGGAGTTGTATTACTTCGTTCTATTTTGATTAGCGTCAAAAGGATAAAACCATGACTATCGCGTTCAAACCCATGCGTACATCTCACACAAGTCTTCATTTAGGAAAACCTTCTTATTGTTTCATTGGTTCTCTAAAATTATCAGAGAATGAGGTAATTAGGAGTCATATCACTTCGTTCTCGTTTGATTAGCATCAAAAGGAGCAATCCCATTACTATCACGTTCAAAACGATGCGTACATCTCACACAAGTCTTTATTTAAAGAGACCTTCTTATTGTTTCATTGGTTCTCTAAAATTGTCAAAGAAAGAGGTGAGTAGGAGTCCTATTACTTCATTCTAATTTGATTAGCATCAACATGAGAAATCCCATGACTATCGCCTTAAAAACGATGCGTACACTTCACACAAGTCTTGATTTAGGGACACCTTCATATTATTTCATTGGTTCTCTCAAATTATCAAAGAAAGAGGTGATTATGAGTCCTATAACTTCGTTCTAGTTTGATTAACATCAAAAGGAGCAATCCTATCACTAGTGCCTTGAAAACGATCCGTACATCTCACACAAGTCTTAATTTAGGGAGCCCTTCTTATTGTTTCATTAGTTCTCTCAAATTATCAAAATATAGGTGATTAAGAGTCCTATTACTGCGTTCTAGTTGAAATTAGCATCAAAAGGAGTAATTCCGTCACTATCGCGTCCAAAACGATGCATAGATCTCACATAAGTCTTCATTTAAGAAGACCTTCATATTTTTTTATTTATTTTTTATTTTTTTTGTTGCCAATTTAAGCTGAAATCTTAACATTCCAGTCTTAGGCTGGAATGGATCCCAAGACCTGTTGGACTCAAAGTCTTATAAGTGGTTATTGTAGGAAGATCTTCATATTGTTTCATTGGTTGTTTCAAATTTACAAAGAAAGAGGTGATTAATAGTTGCATACTTCGTTCTAGTTTGATTAGCGTCAAAAGGAGAAATCCATGATTATGGCGTTTAAAATAATGTGTACATCTCACACAAGTCTTCATTTAGGAGACCTTCTTATTGTTTCATTGGTTCTCTAAAATTGTCAAAGAAAGATGTGATTAGGAGTCCTATAACTTCTTTCTAGTTTGATTACCATCAAAAGGAGCAATCCCATTACTATCATGTTCAAAACGATGCGTACATGTAACACAAGTCTTCATTTAACGAGACCTTCTTATTGTTTCATTGGTTCTCAAAAATTATCAAAGAAAAAGGTGATTAGGAGTCCTATTACTTCGTTCTAATTTGATGAGCATCAAAATGAGCAAATCCATGACTATCGCGTTAAAAACGATGCGTACACCTCATACAAGTCTTGATTTAGGGAGACCTTCTTATTGTTTCATTGGTTCTCTCAAATTATTAAAGAAAGAGGTGATTATGAGTCCTATGACTTCGTTCTAGTTTTATTAGCTTTAGAAAGAGCGCAATCCTATCAATAGTGCCTTTAAAATGATCCGTACATCTCACACAAGTCTTCTTTTAGGGAAATCTTTTTACTGTTTCGTTAGTTCTCTAAAATTGTCAAAATTCAGGTGATTATGATTCTTATTACCTCGTTCTAGTTGAAATTGGCATCAAAATGAGCAATTCCATCACTATCGCGTCCAAAACGATGCGTAGATCTCACACAAGTGTTCATTAAGGGAGTCCTTCATATTGTTTCATTGGTTATTTCAAATTTACAAAGAAAGAGATGACTAAGAGTTGTATTACTTCGTTCTGGTTTGATTAGCGTCAAAAGGAGAAATCCATGACTATCGCATTCAAAACCATGCGTACATCTCACACAAGTCTTCATTTAGGGAGACCTTCTTATTGTTTCATTGGTTCTCTAAAATTGTCAAAGAAAGAGGTGATTAGGAGTCCTATAACTTCGTTCTAGTTTGATTATCATCAAAAAGAGCAATCCCATTACTATCACGTTCAATACGATGCGTACATTGCACAAGTCTTCATTTAAGGAGACCTTCTTATTGTTTCATGTGTTCTCAAAAATTGTCAAAGAAAGAGGTGATTAGGAGATCTATTAATTCGTTCTAATTTGATTAGCAACAAAATTATCAATCCCATGACAATCACATTAAAAACGATGCGTACACCTCACACGATTCTTGATTTAGGAGACCTTATTGTTTCATTGGTTCTCCCAAATTATCAAAAAAAGAGGTGTGGATTGTGAGTCCTATGACTTCGTTCTAGTTTAATTAGAATCAAAAAGAGTAATCCTATCACCAGTGCCTTCAAAACAATCCGTACATCTCACACTAGTCTTCATTTAGGGAGCCCTTCTTATTGTTTTATTAATTCTCTCAAATTATCAAAATATAGGTGATTATAAGTCCTATTACTTCGTTCTAGTTGAAATCTGCATCAAAAGGAGCAATTCCATCACTATCGCGTCCAAAACGATGCGTAGATCTTACACAAGTCTTTATTTAGGGAGACATTCATATTATTTTATTGTTTGTTTCCAATTTACAAAGAAAGATGTGATTAAGAGTTGTATTACTTCGTTTTAGTTTGATTAGCGTCAAAAGAAGAAACCCATGGCTATCGCGTTCAAAATCATGCGTACATCTCACACAAGTCTTCATTTAGGGAGTCCTTATTGTTTCATTGGTTCTCTAAAATTGTCAGAGAAAGAGATAATTAGGAGTCATATCACTTCGTTCTAGTTTGATTAGCATCAAAAGGAGCAATCCCATTACTATCACGTTCAAAACGATGCGTATATCTCGCAAAAGTCTTCATTTAAAGAGACCTTCTTATTGTTTATTGGTTCTCTAAATTGTCAAAGAAAGAGGTGATTAGGAGTATTATTACTTCATTCTAATTTCAATAGCATCAACATGAGAAATCCCATGACTATCACGTTAAAAACGATGCGTACACCTCACACAAGTCTTGATTTAGGGAGACATTCTTATTGTTTCATTGGTTCTCTCAAATTATCAAAGAAAGAGGTAATTATGAGTCCTATGACTTCATTCAAGTTTGATTATCATCAAAAGGAGCAATCCAATCAATAGTGCCTTTAAAACGATCCGTACAACTCACACAAGCCCTTCTTATTATTTAGGGAGACCTTCATATTGTTTCATTGGTTGTTTCAACTTTACAAAGAAAGAGGTGATTAAGAGTTGCATTACTTCGTTCTAGTTTGATTAGCATCAAAAGGAGAAATCCATGACTATCGCGTTCAAAACAATGCGTACATCTCACACAAGTCTTCATTTAGGGAGACCTTCTTATTGTTTCATTGGTTGTCTAAAATTGTCAAAGAAAGAGGTGATTTGGAGTCCTATAACTTTGTTTTAGTTTGATTAACATCAAAAGGAGCAATCCCATTAATATCACGTTCAAAACGATACATACATCTCACACAAGTCTTCATTTAAGGAGACGTTCTTATTGTTTCATTGGTTCTCAAAAATTGATAAAGAAAGAGGTGATTAGGAATCTTATTACTTCGTTCTAATTTGATTAGCATCAAATTGAGCAACCCCATGACTATCGCATTAAAAAGGATGCGTACACCTCACACAAGTCTTGATTTAGGGAGACCTTCTTATTGTTCTATTGGTTCTCTCAAATTATCAAAGAAAGAGGTGATTATGAGTCCTATGACTTCGTTCTAGTTTGATTAGAATCAAAAAGAACAATCCTATCACTAGTACCTTCAAAACGATCCGTACATCTCACACAAGTCTTAATTTATGGAGCCCTTCTTATTGTTTCATTAGTTCTCACAAATTATCAAAATATAGGTAATTATGAGTCCTATTACTTCGTTCTAGTTGAAATTTGCATCCAAATGAGCAATTCCATCACTATCACGTCCAAAACGATGCGTAGATCACACACAAGTCTTCATTTAGGGAGACCTTCATATTGTTTCATTGGTTGTTTCAAATTTACAAAGAAAGAGGTGATTAATAGTTGCATTACTTCGTTCTAGTTTGATTAGCGTCAAAAAGAGAAATCCGTGACTATGGCGTTCAAAATAATGCGTACATCTCACACAAGTGTTTATTTAGGAAGACCTTCTTATTGTTTCATTGGTTCTCTAAAATTATCAAAGAAAGATGTGATTAGGAGTCCTATAACTTCGTTCTAGTTTGATTAGCATCAAAAGGAGCAATCCCATTACTATCATGTTCAAAACAATGCGTATATGTAACACAAGTTATCATTTAAGGAGACCTTCTTATTGTTTCATTGGTTCTCAAAAATTATCAAAGAAAAACGTGATTAGGAGTCCTATTACTTCGTTCTAATTTGATGAGCATCATAATGAGCAAATCCATGACTATCGTGTTAAAAATGATGCGTACACCTCATACAAGTCTTGATTTAGGGAGACCTTCTTCTTGTTTCATTGGTTCTCTCAAATTATCAAAGAAAGAGGTGATTATTAGTCCTATGACTTCGTTCTAGTTTTATTAGCTTCAAAAAGAGCGCAATCCTATCAATAGTGCCTTTAAAATGATCCGTACATCTCACACAAGTCATCTTTTAGGAAAATCTTTTTACTATTTCGTTAGTTCTCTAATATTGTCAAAATTCAGGTGATTATGAGTCTTATTACCTCGTTCTAGTTGAAATTGGCATCAAAATGAGCAATTCCATCACTATCGTGTCAACAACGATGCGTAGATCTCACACAAGTGTTCATTAAGGGATCTTTCATATTGTTTCATTAGTTATTTCAAATTTACAAAGAAAGAGACGATTAAGAGTTGTATTACTTCGTTCTGGTTTGATTAGCGTCAAAAGGAGAAATCCATGACTATCGCATTCAAAACCATGCGTACATCTCACACAAGTCTTCATTTAGGGAGACTTTCTTATTGTTTCATTGGTTCTCTAAAATTGTCAAAGAAAGAGGTGATTAGGAGTCCTATAACTTTGTTCTAGTTTGATTATCATCAAAAAGAGCAATCCCATTACTATCACGTTCAAAACGATGCGTACATTGCACAAGTCTTCATTTAAGGAGACCTTCTTATTGTTTCATTGGTTCTCAAAAATTATCAAAGAAAGAGGTGATTAGGAGTTCTATTAATTCGTTCTAAATTGATTAGCATCAAAATAAGCAATCCCATGAGTATCGCGTTAAAAACGAGGCGTACACCTCACACGATTCTTGATTTAGGAGATCTTCTTATTGTTTCATTGGTTCTCCCAAATTATCAAAAAAAGAGGTGTGGATTATGAGTCCTATGACTTCGATCTACTTTGATTAGAATCAAAAGGAGTAATCCTATCACCAGTGCCTTCAAAACGATCCGTACATCTCACACTAGTCTTCATTTAGGGAGCCCTTCTTATTGTTTTATTAGTTCTCTTACATTATCAAAATATAGGTGATTATGAGTCCTATTACTTCGTTCCAGTTGAAATTAGCATCAAAAGGAGCAATTTCATCACTATCGCGTCTAAAACGATGCGTAGATCTTACAAAAGTCTTTATTTAGGGAGACATTCATATTGTTTTATTGTTTGTTTCAAATTTACAAAGAAAGAGGTGATTAAGAGTTGTATTACTTCGTTTTAGTTTGATTAGCGTTAAAAGGAGAAACCCATGGCTATCGCGTTCAAAACCATGCGTACATCTCACACAAGTCTTCATTTAGGGAGTCCTTATTGTTTCATTGGTTCTCTAAAATTGTTAGAGAAAGAGGTGATTAGGAGTCATATAACTTCATTCTAGTTTGATTAGCATCAAAAGGAGCAATCCCATTACTATCACGTTCAAAACGATGCGTATATCTCACACAAGTCTTCATTTTAAGAGACCTTCATATTGTTTCATTGGTTCTCTAAAATTGTCAAAGAAAGAGGTGATTAGGAGTCCTATTACTTCATTCTAATTTAATTAGCATCAACATGAGCAATCCCATGACTATCGCGTTAAAAACGACGCGTACACCTCACACAAGTCTTGATTTAGAGAGACCTTCTTATTATTTCATTGATTCTCTCAAACTATAAAGTAAAGAAGAGATTATGAGTCCTATGACTTCGTTCTAGTTTGATTAGCATCAAAAGGAGCAATCCTATCACTAGTGCCTTCTAAACGATCCGTACATCTCACACAAGTCTTAATTTACGGAGCCCTTCTTATTGTTTCTTTAGTTCTCACAAATTGTCAAAATATAGGTGATAATAAGTCCTATTACTTCGTTCTAGTTGAATTAGAATCAAAAGGAGCAATTCCATCAATATCGCGTCCAAAACGATGCGTAGATCTCACACAAGTCTTCATTTAGGGAGACATTCATATTGTTTCATTGGTTGTTTCAAATTTATAAAGAAAGAGGTGATTAGGAGTTGTATTACTTCGTTCTAGTTTGATTAGCGTCAAAAGGATAAAACCATGACTATCGCGTTTAAAACCATGCGTACAGCTCACACAAGTCTTCAATAAGGAAAACCTTCTTATTGTTTCATTGGTTCTCTAAAATTGTCAAAGAAATAGGTGATTAGGAGTCCTATAACTTCGTTCTAGTTTGATTAGCTTCAAAAGGAACAATCCCATTACTTTCACGTTCAAAACAATGCGTACATCTCACACAAGTCTTTATTTAAGGGACCTTTTTATTGTTTCATTGGTTCTCTAAAATTGTCAAAGAAAGAGGTGATTAGGAGTCCTATTACTTCGTTTTAATTTGATTAGCATAAAAATGAGCAATCCCATGACTATCGCATTAAAAACGATGCGTACACCTCACACAAGTCTTGATTTAAGGAGACCTTTTTATTGTTTCATTGGTTCTCTCAAATTATCAAAGAAAAGGTGATTATGAGTCCTATGATATCGTTCTAGTTTGATTAGCATAAAAAGGAGCAATCCTATAACCAGTGCCTTTAAACGATCCGTATATCTCACTCAAGTCTTAATTTAGGAAGCCCATCTTATTGTTTCGTTAGTTCTCTCAAATTATCATAATATAAGTGATTATAAGTCCTATTACTTCGTTCTAGTTGAAACTATCATCAGAAGGAGCAATTCCATCACTATCACGTCCAAAACGATGCGTAGATCTCACACAAGTCTTCATTTAGGGAGACCTTCATATTATTTTATTGGTTGTTTCAAATTTACAAAGAAAGAGTTGATTAGGAGTTGTATTACTTCGTTCTATTTTGATTAGCGTCAAAAGGATAAAACCATGACTATCGCGTTCAAACCCATGCGTACATCTCACACAAGTCTTCATTTAGGAAAACCTTCTTATTGTTTCATTGGTTCTCTAAAATTGTCAAAGAAAGAGGTGATTAGGAGTCTTATAACTTTGTTGTAGTTTGATTAGCATCAAAAAGAGCAATCCCATTACTTTCACGTTCAAAACGATGCGTACATCTCACACAAGTCGTTATTAAAGGGACCTTTTTATTGTTTCATTTGTTCTCTAAAATTATCTAAGAAATAGATGATTAGGAGTCCTATTACTTTGTTTTAATTTGATTAGCATAAAAATGGGCAATCCCATGACTATCGCATTAAGAACGATGCGTACACCTCACACAACTCTTGATTTAGGGAGACCTTTTTATTGTTTCATTGATTCTCTCAAATTATTAAAGAAAGAGGTGATTATGAGTCCTATGATTTCGTTCTAGTTTGATTAGCATCAAAAGCAGCAATCCTATAACCAGTGCCTTTAAACTATCCGTACATCTTACTCAAGTCTTAATTTAGGAAGCCCTTCTTATTGTTTCATTAGTTGTCTCAAATTGTCAAAATATAGGTGATTATAAGTCCTATTACTTCGTTCTAGTTGAGATTAGCATCAAAAGGAGCAATTCCATTACTATTACGTCCAAACGATGCGTAGATCTCACACAAGTCTTCATTTAGGGAGACCTTCATATTGTTTCATTGGTTGTTTCAAATTTACAAAGAAAGAGGTGATTAAGAGTTGTATTACTTCGTTCTAGTTTGATTAGCGTCAAAAGGAGAAATCCAAGACTATCGCGTTCAAAACAATGCGTACATCTCACACAAGTCTTCATTTAGGGAGACCTTCTTATTGTTTCATTGGTTCTCTAAAATTATCAAAGAAAGAGGTGATTAGGAGTTCTATAACTTCGTTCTAGTTTGATTAGCATCAAAAGGAGCAATCCCATTAATATCACGTTCAAAACGATGCGTACATCTCACAAAAGTTTTTATTTAAGGAGGCCTTCTTATTGTTTCATTGGTTCTCTAAAATTGTTAAAGAAAAAGGTGATAAGGAGTCCTATTACTTCATTCTAACTTAACTAGCATCAAAATGAGCAATCCCGTGACTATCGTGTTAAAAAAAGGTGTACACCTCACACAAGTCTTGATTTAGGGAGACCTTATTATTATTTCATTGGTTCTCTCAAATTATTAAAGAAAAAGGTGATTATGAGTTCTATGACTTCGTTCTACTTTGATTAGCATCAAAGAAGCAATCCTATCACTAGTGCCTTCAAAACAATCCGTACATCTAACAAAAGTTTTTATTTAGGGAGACCTTCTAATTATTTCACTAGTTCTCTCAAATTGTCAAACTATATGTGATTATGAGTCCTATTACTTCGTTCTAGTTGCAATTAGCATAAAATGGAGCAATCCAATCACAAATGCGTGCAAAACGTTGCGTAGATCTCACACAAGTCCTCATTTAGGGAGACCTTCATATTGTTTCATTATTTTTTTTCAAATTTACAAAGAAAGAGGTGATTAAGAGTTGTATTACTTCGTTATAGTTTGATTAGCGTCAAATTGAGAAACCCATGACTATCGCGTTGAAAACCATACGTACATCTTACACAAGTCTTCATTTAGGGAGACCTTCTTATTGTTTCATTGGTTTTCTAAAATTGTCAACATATAGGTGATTATGAGTCCTATTACTTCGTTCTAGTTGAAATTAGCATCAAAAGGAGCAATTCCATCACTATAGCGTTCAAAACGATGCGTACATCTCACACAAGTCTTCATTTAAGGAGACCTTATTGTTTAATTGGTTCTCTAAAATTGTCAAATAAATAGGTGATTAGGAGTCCTATTACTTCATTCTAATTTGATTAGCATCAAAATGAGCAATCCCATGACTATCGAGTTAAAAACGATGCGTACACCTCACACGAGCCTTGATTTAGGGAGACCCTTTTATTGTTTTGTTGGTTCCCTCAAATTATCAGAGAAATAGGAGATTATGAGTCCTATGACTTTGTTCTAGTTTGATTAGCATCAAAAGGAGCAATCCTATCACTACTGCCTTCAAAACGATCCGTACATCTCACACAAGTCTTTATTTAGGGAGACCTTTTTATTGTTTCATTAGTTCTCTCAAATTGACAAAACATAGGTGATTATGAGTCCTATTACTTCGTTCTAGTTGAAATTAGCATCAAAAGGAGAAATTCAATCACTACCGCGTCCAAAACGATGCGTAGATCTTACACAAGTCTTCATTTAGGGAGACATTCATATTGTTTCGTTGTTTGTTTCAAATTTACAAAGAAAGAGGTGATTAAGAGTTGTATTACTTCGTTTTAGTTTGTTTAGCGTCAAAAGAAGAAACCCATGGCTATCGCATTCAAAACCATGCGTACATCTCACACACGTCTTCATTTATGGAGTCCTTCTTATTGTTTCATTGGTTCTCTAACATTGTCAGGGATAGAGGAGATTAGGAGTCATATAACTTCGTTCTAGTTTGATTAGCATCAAAAGGAGCAATCCCATTACTATCACGTTCAAAACGATGTGTATACCTCACACAAGTCTTCATTTAAAGAGACCTTCTTATTGTTTCATTGGTTCTCTAAATTTGTCAAAGAAAGAGGTGATTAGGAGTCCTATTACTTCGTTGTAATTTTATTAGCATCAAAATGAGCAATCCCATGACTATTAGGTTAAAAATGATACGTACACCTCACACGAGTCTTAATTTAGGGAGACCTTCTTTTTGTTTCATTGGTTCTCTCAAATTATCAAAGAAAAAGGTGATTATGAGTCCTATGACTTTGTTCTAGTTTAACTAGCATCAAAAGGAGCGCAATCCTATCAATAGTGCCATCAAAATGATCCGTACATCTCACACAAGTCTTCTTTTAGGGAAACCTTTTTATTGTTTATTAGTTCTCTCAAATTGTCAAAATTCAGGTGATTATGAGTCTTATTACCTCGTTCTAGTTGAAATTGGCATCAAAATGAGCAATTTCATCATTATCGCGTCTAAAACAATGCGTAGATCTCACACAAGTGTTCATTTAAGGAGACCTTCATATTGTTTCACTAATTGTTTCAAATTTACAAAGAAAGAGGTGATTAAGAGTTGTATTACTTCGTTCTAGTTTGATTAGCGTCAAAAGGAGAAATCCATTACTATCACGTTCAAAACCATGCGTACATCTCACACAATTCTTTATTTAGGGAGACCTTCTTATTGTTTCATTGGTTCTCTAAAATTGTAAAAGAAAGAGGTGATTAGGAGTCCAATAACTTTGTTATAGTTTGATTAGCATCAAAAGGAGCAATCCCATTACTATCACGTTCAAAACGATGTGTACATCTCACACAAGTCTTCATTTAAGGAGACCTTCTTATTGTTTCATTGGTTCTGAAAAATTTTCAAAGAAAGAGGTGATTAGGAGTTCTATTACTTCGTTCTAATTTGATTAGCATCAAAATGAGCAATCACATGACTATCGCGTTAAAAACGATGCATACACATCACACGAGTCTTGATTCAGGGAGACTTTCTTATTGTTTCATTAGTTCTCTCAAATAATCAAAAAAGAGGTGTGGATTATTAGTCCTATGACTTCGTTCTAGTTTGATTAGAATCAAAAGGAGCAATCCTATCACTAGTGCCTTCAAAACGATCCGTACATCTCACACAAGTCTTCATTTAGGGAGCCCTTCTTATTGTTTCATTAGTTCTCTCAAATTTTCAAAATATAGGTGATTATGAGTCCTATTACTTCGTTCTAGTTGAAATTAGCATCAAAAGGAGCAATTCCATTACTATCGTGTCCAAAACGATGCGTAGATCATACACAAGTCTTCATTTAGGGAGACCTTCATATTGTTTCATTGGTTGTTTGAAATTTACATAGAAAGAGGTGAGTAAGAGTCCTATAACTTCGTTCTAGTTTGTTTAGCATCAAAAAAAGAAATCCATGACTATCGCATTCAAAACAATGCGTACATCTCACACAAGTCTTCATTTAGGGAGACAATCTTATTGTTTCATTGGTTCTCTAAAATTGTTAAAGAAATAGGTGATTAGGAGTCCTATAACTTTGTTCTAGTTTGATTAGCATCAAAAAGAGCAATCCCATTACTTTCACGTTCAAAACGATGCGTACATCTCACTCAAGTCTTTATTTAAGGAGGCCTTCTTATTATTTCATTGGTTCTCCAAAATTGTCAATGAAAGAGGTGATTAGGAGTCCTATTACTTCGTTTTAATTTGATTAGCATAAAAATGAGCAATCCCATGACTATCGCATTAAAAACGATACGTACACCTCACACAAGTCTTGATTTACGGAGACCTTCTTATTGTTTCAATAGTTCCCTTAAATTATCAAAGAAAGAGGTGATGATGAGTCCTATGACTTCGTTCAAGTTTTATTAGCATCAAAAGGAGCAATCCTATCACTAGTGCCTTCAAAACGATCCGTACATCTCACACAAGTCTTCATTTAGGGATCCCTTCTTATTGTTTCATTAGTTGTCTCAAATTTTCAAAATATAGGTGATTATGAGTCCTATTACTTCGTTCTAGTTGAAATTAGCATCAATAGGAGCAATTCAATTACTATCGTGTCCAAAACGATGCGTAGATCATACACAAGTCTTCATTTAGGGAGACCTTCATATTGTTTCTTTGGTTGTTTGAAATTTACAAAGAAAGAAGTGATTAAGAGTCCTATAACTTCGTTCTAGTTTGATTAGCATCAAAAAAAGAAATCCATGACTATCGCATTCAAAACAATGCGTACATCTCACACAAGTCTTCATTTAGGGAGACCTTCTTATTGTTTCATTGGTTCTCTAAAATTGTCAAAGAAAGAAGTGATTAGGAGTCTATAACTTCGTTCTAGTTTGATTAGCATCAAAAGGAGCAATCCCATTACTATCACTTTCAAAACGATGCGTATATCTCACACAAGTCTTCATTTAAAGAGACCATATTGTTTCATTGGTTCTCTAAATTTGTTAAAGAAAGAGGTGATTAGGAGTCCTATTACTTCATTCTAATTTGATTAGCATCAACATGAGCAATCCCATAACTATCATGTTAAGAACGATGCATACACCTCACACAAATCTTGATTTAGGGAGACCTTATTATTTCATTGGTTCTCTCAAATTATCAAATAAAGAGGAGATTATGAGTCATATGACTTCGTTCTAGTTTGATTAAAATCAAAAGGAGAAATCGTATCACTAGTGCCTTCAAAACGATCTGTACATCTCAGACAAGTCTTTATTTAGAGAGACCTATTACTTTATTTAGAGATCTGTACATCATTAGTTTTCTCAAATTGTCGAATATAGGTGATTATGAATCCTATTACTTTGTTCTAGTTGAAATTAGCCTCAAAAGGAGCAATTCCATCAATATCGCGTCCAAAACGATGCGTAGATCTCACACAAGTCTTCATTTAGGGAGACATTGGTTGTTTCAAATTTACAAAGAAAGAGGTGATTAGGAGTTGTATTACATCGTTCTAGTTTGATTAGCGTCAAAAGGAGAAAACCATGACTATCGCGTTCAAACCATGTGTACATCTCATACAAATCTTCATTTAGGAAAACCTGCTTATTGTTTCATTGGTTCTCTAAAATTGTCAAAGAAAGAGGTGATTAGGAGTCCTATAACTTCGTTCTAATTTGATTAACATCAAAAGGAGCAATCCCATTAATATCACGTTCAAAACGATGCGTGCATCTCACACAAGTCTTCATTTCAGGAGACCTTCTTATTGTTTCATTGGTTCTCAAAATTTTTAAAGAAAGAGGTGATTAGGAATCCTACTACTTCGTTCTAATTTGATTAGCATCAATAGAGCAATCCCATGAATATCGCGTTAAAAACGATGCGTACACCTCACACAAATCTTGATTTAGGGAGACCTTTTTATTGTTCCATTAGTTCTATCAAATTATCAAAGAAAGAGGTGATTATGAGTCCTATGACTTCGTTCTAGTTTGATTAGAATCAAAAGGAGCAATCCTATCACTAGTGCCTTTAAAACGATCCGTACATCACACACAAGTCTTAATTTAGGGAGCCCTTCTTATTGTTTCATTAGTTCTCACAAATTATCAAAATATAGGTGATTATGAGTCCTATTACTTCGTTCTAGTTGAAATTAGCATCCAAATGAGCAATTCCAAAACGATGCGTAGATCACACACAAGTCTTCATTTAGGGATACCTTCATATTGATTCATTGGTTGTTTCAAATTTACAAAGAAAGAGGTGATTAATAGTTGCATTACTATTTTGATTAGCGTCAAAAAGAGAAATCCATGACTATCGCGTTCAAAATAATGCGTACATCTCACACAAGTCTTCATTTAGGGAGACCTTCTTATTGTTTCATTGGTTCTCTAAAATTATCAAAGAAAGAGGTGATTAGCAGTCCTATAACTTTGTTCTAGTTTGATTAGCATTAAAAGTAGCAATTGCATTACTATCATGTTCAAAACGATGCGTACATGTCACACAAGTCTTCATTTAAGGAGACCTTCTTATTGTTTCATTGGTTCTCAAAAATTATCAAAGAAAAAGGTGATTAGGAGTCCTATTAATTCGTTCTAATTTGATGAGCATCAAAATGAACAAATCCATGACTATCGCATTAAAAACGATGCGTACACCTCATACAAGTCTTGATTTAGGAGACCTTCTTATTATTTCATTGGTTCTCTCAAATTATCAAAGAAAGAGGTGATTATGAGTCCTATGACTTCGTTCTAATTTTATTAGCATCAAAAGGAGCGCAATCCTATCAATAGTGCCTTCAAAATAATCCGTACATCTCACATAAGTCTTCTTTTAGGGAAACCTTTGTACTGTATTTATTAGTTCTATCAAATTATCAAAATTTAGGTGATTATGAGTCTTATTACCTCGTTCTAGTTGAAATTGGCATCAAAATGAGCAATTCCATCACTATCGCGTCCAAACGATGCGTAGATCTCACACAAGTGTTCATTAAGGGAGACCTTCATATTGTTTCATTGGTTGTTTCAACTTTACAAAGAAAGAGGTGATTAACAGTTCTATTACTTCGTTCTAGTTTTATTAGCGTCAAAAGGAGAAATCCATGACTATCGCGTTCAAAAACCATGCGTACATCTCACACAAGTTTTCATATAGGGAGACCTTCTTATTGTTCCATTGGTTCTCTAAAATTGTAAAAGAAAGAGGTGATTAGGAGTTCTATAACTTCGTTCTAGCTTGATTATCATCAGAAAGAGCAATCCCATTACAATCACGTTCAAACGATGCATACATCTCACACAAGTCTTCATTTAAGGAGACCTTCTTATTTTTTCATTGGTTCTCAAAAATTGTCAAAGAAAGAGGTGATTAGGAGTTCTATTACTTCGTTCTAATTTGATTAGCATCAAAATGAGCAATCCCATGACTATCGCGTTTAAAACGATGCGTACACGATTCTTGATTTAGGAGACCTTCTTATTATTTCATTGGCTCTCCCAAATTATCAAATAAAGAGGTGTGTATTATGAGTCCTATGACTTCGTTCTAGTTTGATTAGAATCAAAAGGTGTAATCCTATCACCAGTGCCTTCAAAACGATCCGTACATCTCACACTAGTCTTCATTTAGGGAGCCCTTCTTATTGTTTCATTAGTTCTCTCAAATTGTCAAAATATAGGTGATTATGAGTACTATTACTTCGTTCTAGTTGAAATTAGCATCAAAAGGAGCAATTCCATCACTATCGCGTCCAAAACGATGCGTAGATCTTACACAAGTCTTCATTTAGGGAGACATTCATATTGTTTTATTGTTTGTTTCAAATTTACAAAAAAGAGTTGATTAAGAGTTGTATTACTTCGTTTAGTTTGATTAGCGTTAAATGGAGAAACCCATGGCTATCGCGTTGAAAACCATGCGTACATCTCACACAAGTCTTCATTTAGGGAGTCCTTCTTATTGTTTTGTTTGTTCTCTAAAATTGTTAGAGAAAGAGGTGATTAGAAGTCATACAGCTTTGTTCTAGTTTGATTAGCATCAAAAGGAGTGATCCCATTACTATCACGTTCAAAACAATGCGTATATCTCACACACGTCTTCATTTAAAGAGACCTTCTTATTGTTTGATTGGTTCTCTAAAATTGTCAAAGAAAGAGGTGATTAGGAGTCCTATTACTTCATTCTAATTTGATTAGCATCAACATGAGCAATCCCATGACTATTGCGTTAAACACGATGCGTACACCTCACACAAGTCTTGATTTAGGGAGACCTTATTATTATTTCATTGGTTCTCTCAGATTATCAAAGAAAGAGGTGATTATGAGTCCTATGACTTCGTTCTAGTTTGATTAGCATCAAAAGGAGCACTCCTATCAATAGTGCCTTCAAAATGATCTGTACATCTAACAAAAGTTTTCATTTAGGGAGACCTTATTGTTTCACTAGTTCTCTCAAATTGTCAAATATATGTGATTATGAGCCCTATTACTTCGTTCTAGTTGAAATTAGAATAAAATGGAGCAATCCCATCATTATCGCGTGCAAAACGATGCGTCGATCTCACACAAGTCCACATTTAGGGAGACCTTCATATTGTTTCATTTGTTTTTTCAAATTTACAAAGAAAGAGGTGATTAAGAGTTGTATTACTTCGTTCTAGTTGATTAGCGTCAAAAGGAGAAACCCGTGACTATCGCGTTCAAAACCATGCGTACATCTCACACAAGTCTTCATTCAGAGAGACATTCTTATTGTTTCATTGGTTCTCTAAAATTGTCAAAGAAAGAGGTGATTAGGAGTCCTATAACTTCGTTCTAGTTTGATTAGCATCAAAAAGAGCATTCCCATTACTATCACGTTCAAAACGATGCGTACATCTCACACAAGTTTTAATTTGAGGAGACCTTCTTATTGTTTCATTGGTTGTCTAAAATTGTCAAAGAAAGAGGTGATTAGGAGTCCTATTACTTCGGTTCTAATTTTATTAGCATCAAAATAAGCAATCCCATGACTATCGCATTAAAAATGATACGTACACCTCACACGAGTCTTGATTTAGGGAGACCTTCTTATTTTTTCATTGGTTCTCTCAAATTATCAAAGAAAAAGGTGATTATGAGTCCTATGACTTTGTTCTAGTTTGATTAGCATCAAAAGGAGTGCAATCCTATCAATAGTGCCATCAAAATGATCCGTACATCTCACACAAGTCTTCTTTTAGGAAAACCTTTTTACTGTTTCATTAGTTCTCTCAAATTGTTAAAATTTAGGTAATTATGAGTCTTATTACCTTGTTCTAGTTGAAATTGGCATCAAACTGAGCAATTCCATCACTATCGTGTCCAGAACGATGCGTAGATCTCACACAAGTGTCATTTAGGGAGACCTTCATATTGTTTCATTGGTTGTTTCAAATTTACAAAGAAAGAGGTAATTAAGAGTTGTATTACTTCGTTCTAGTTGATTAGCGTCAAAAGGAGAAATCCATGACTATCGCGTTCAAAACCATGCGTACATCTCACATAAGTCTTTATTTAGGGAGGCGTTCTTATTGTTTCATTGATTCTCTAAAATTGTAAAAGAAAGAGGTGATTAGGACTCCTATAACTTTGTTATAGTTTGATTAGCATCAAAAGGAGCAATCACATTACTATCACGTTCAAAATGATGCGTACATCTCACACAAGTCATCATTTAAGGAGACCTTCTTATTGTTTCATTGGTTCTCAAAAATTGTCAAAGAAAGAGGTGATTAGGAGTTCTATTACTTCGTTCTAATTTGATTAGCATCAAAATGAGCAATCCCATGACTATCGCGTTAAAAAAGATGCGTACACCTCACACGAGTCTTGATTTAGGGAAACTTTCTTATTGTTTCATTGGTTTTTTCAAATTATCAAAGAAAGAGGTGTGGATTATTAGTCCTATGACTATCGCGTTCAAAACCGTACATTTCACACAAGTTTTTCTTAGAGAGATCTTCTTATTGTTTCATTGGTTCTCTAAAATTGTAAAAGAAAGAGGTGATTAGGAGTCCTATAACTTCGTTATAGTTTGATTAGCACCAAAAGGAGCAATCCCATTAGTATCACGTTCAAAACGATGCGTACATCTCACACAAGTCTTCATTTAAGGAGACCTTCTTATTGTTTCATTGGTTCTCAAAAAGTGTCAAAGAAAGAGGTGATTAGGGGTTCTATTACTTAGTTCTAATTTGATTAGCATCAAAATGAGCAATCCCATGACTATCACATTAAAAATGATGCGTACACTTCACATGAGTCTTGATTTAGGGAAACTTTCTTATTGTTTCATTGGTTCTCTCAAATTATCAAAGAAATAGGTGTGGATTATTAGTCCTGTGACTTCGTTCTAGTTTGATTAGAATAAAAAGGAGCAATCCTATCACTAGTGCCTTCAAAACGATTCGTAGATCTCACACAAGTCTTCAATTAGGGAGCCTTTCTTATTGTTTCATTAGTGTCTCAAATTATCAAAATATAGGTGATTATGAGTCCTGTTATTTCGTTCTAGTTGAAATTAGCATCAAAAGGAGCAATTCCATCACTATCGCGTCCAAAACGATATGTAGATCTTACACAAGTCTTCAATTATGGAGACATTCATATTGTTTCATTGTTTGTTTCAAATTTACAAAGAAAGAGGTGATTAAGAGTTTTATTACTTCGTTTTAGTTTAATTAGCGTCAAAAGAAGAAACACATGGCTATCGCGTTCAAAACCATGCGTACATCTCACACAATCTTCATTAGGGAGTCCTTCTTATTGTTTCATTGGTTCTCTAAAATTGTCAGGGAAAGAGGTGTTTAGGAGTCATATAACTCCGTTCTAGTTGATTAGCATCAAAAGGAGAAATCCCATTATTATCACATTCAAAACGATGCGTATATCTCACACAAGTCTTCATTTAAAGAGACCATATTGTTTCATTGGTTCTCTAAATTGTTAAAGAAAGAGGTGATTAGGAGTCCTATTACTTCATTCTAATTTGATTAGCATCAACATGAGCAATCCCATGACTATCGCGTTAAAAATGATGCGTACACCTCACACAAGTCTTGATTTTGGGAGACCTTATTATTTCATTGGTTCTCTCAAATTATCAAATAAAGAGAAGATTATGAGTCTTATGACTTCGTTCTAGTTTGATTTGAACCAAAAGGAGCAATCCTATCACTAGTGCCTTCAAAACGATTTGTACATCTCACACAAGTCTTCATTTAGGGAGCCCTTCTTATTGTTTCATTAATTTTCTCAAATTGTCAAATAAGAGGTGATTATGAGTCCTATTACTTCGTTCTAGTTGAAATTAGCATCAAAAGGAGCTATTCCATCACTATCGCGTCCAAAACGATGCGTAGATCTCACAAAAGTTTTCATTTAGGGAGACCTTCATATTATTTCATTGGTTGTTTCAAATTTACAAAGAAAAAGTTGATTAAGAGTTGTATTACTTCTTTTTTTTTCCTAAAGTTTAAACTATATTAAATAAAACAGGTTACAAGGGACATTGGAGGACTCCAATAGGATATAGCATAGACATCATAGGACAACCCCTATGATGTCATGACTATAAAAGTAGTCATACAAAATGGACTAAAAACCAACCCTTTTACAAGGAACAAATAGTACAAAAACCCACACGGTAGCTGCCAGCCCAACAAACAAGCCAGCAAAACAGCCGGCTAGAAACAGGAATCCAACATCAAAGGGCCCAAACCGTGAACCTTGAAGAAGCCCAATACGGAACAGCAGTCCCAACGCCAACAGTCCAAAACATCCGGCCCCAACCGAACCAGAGGAGAAAAGACCAAAGACCACCCGGAGCCAACACAGCCTTAACCAACCAAACAACACGAACCACAGAAGAACCGGAAGGGGCCCAGATTTCGGCGGGAATCCAGATTCTGGTGAGAACTAGATTCCGACGAGAACAACTAATCCGAATCCAAAGAAAAGCAATGACATCAAAGGCCAAATTGGACCGAACATGGATAGAGCAACGAAGCCAAAAGCACCAGATTATATGATAAGTAATAAATCACATAATCCCCAAATCAAATCTAAAATGGAAAAGCAAGGAACCATAAAATCCAATCAGGACACGAAAAATGAGTCGAGATCGGGAGACTTAAATCCACATGAATCGAACAAGCCACAGCAGAACAAAAAACCAAGCCCAAAAAATCGCCACTGCAGATCATAAAACTAAGCCCAGAAAAACAAGCCCCTTACAATCTTCACAAAGAAAGCCCACTATCAACAGAACAAAGGGTAGCACAAGAACTGCAAAGCCCATCCCAACACAGAATACCCGAACCCAGCCCTCCTGATCAAAAAACAGACAGATAGCCAACAGCCGAAACAACCCAGTAGCCATTTGCAGGCCCAACAGAACAAAATCAACATGTTCAAATCCTCCATACAGCGGCAGGCCAGAAAGCAAAACAAAACAAGCTGGCTAGGAGGTCCAAACGAAATATATGGCATGAGCCTGTTGTACAAAGAGAATCACCATGAATCACAGAACCACAACAACCACAGCAGGAAAGACAGCCTTTATCACAGCAAGAGAACCACCATCAAGTAACCAGATCACAGCAGCCAGTTACAATAAAATTGAGAAGAGTGAGAAGCTTTAATAAAAAAGAAGAAGAGGACAGCCTTGATTTGATTAAATTGGTAGTGTCGTTTGCAACGTTGGATGGGGGAATAAGCATGTCTGAATCAGTCTTAATGTTTCTCGCTTCCCAAATCTTGTAGAAAGTAGCTGCAAAAGGTAAGATAAAGGATGAACTTTGAAAGCTTCCTACCTTGGAAAGAGATGATGAAAGAAGAGGCACCAGACCAGTTCATGGGAACGTTTGACCAATCCCCCAAATCAAGAGTTTTCTGTAGAATAGAAGAGGAATATGGACATTCAAAGAACAAATGTTCAAAGCATTCATCATACTGCTGACAGAAGGGGTAGGGTGAAGTTCGGCCTGAGGAGTAGTGCCTAGTAATATCATTAGTAGGAAGTTTTTTAATGAATCCCAGCCACTAGATAAAAGAGAAGCGGGGGGACATGTAGTTTGTGCCAAACAATTTTATGCGAAGTAGGAGGTGGACGCTTTAGTTCTAATGCAATCCCAGATGTGACGGGCTTGATATTTGAAAGGGACAGACCATTCCATTCAATACGATCATGAAAGATAGGATGGATAGGCTGAGCCTCAATGAGTCTTTTAAGCTCAATCATCTCATGGTGGAACACGGGGGAAGGGACCAAGAGGAATCAGTATGATATCAGCTACTTTGGCTATGGGTGGAAGCCCAAAGTTTCCTAGCAGACTCTGACTAGGATTAATTGGATTACCATCAATCCAAGGGTCATACCATAAACTCGTGTGTTGGAGCCATTACCTACTATGTAAGAGACATGATTTCTAGCAGTTGGCCGAAGCTTGAGGACTTGTTTCAGATCCAAGAACAATCGGAGGGGGACTGATAATTCCATATGTTCTCCCTTTCAAGACAGTGGTGTGATCCAAGAGGCCCATAAGGAGGTCGAATCAGCACGGATGATATTAAGCAAAGTGCATCATAATCAGAGACTTATTCCACTCAATGATGCCTCCTTAACCCCAAACCCCCCTCTGAAACAGGAAGACACAGTTTATGCCATGCAACACGAGCACCGAATTTCCCCAAGGAAGGGCCTTTCCAAAGGAATCTGCACAATATGGATTTGATATGGCTCTGGGACATCGCTTTGGGAAGATGAAATGGGCACTCCAGAAAGATTGGATGGCGAATAAGACAGATTGCTAAGCTGAAAGACGGCCAGAATAGGCCAAGGCTATGGAAGTCCAAGATGTGACTCTGGAAGTGATTCGGTGAATAAGAGGGAAGACAGTCCATGAAATAAAGCTTTGTTGAAATAAGCGGAACCCCGAGGAATTTGATAGGTAGAGGCACCCACTTGAAACCCAAGCAAAGAGGAGAATAGCAGTGGAAGTCCTCTCATCAGTATTGGCTAAAAAACATTAGCTTTTATAGACATTGGGAATGAGGCCAGAAAATAGAGAGAAGGATTGGATGCATGAAATAATGATGTTAATAAACCTTGATGTTGGCATGGCAAAAGACAAGGATATCATCCGCAAAGAATAGGTGTGTGAGATTGCACTCCTTAGTTCTCCAGTGAAACTTGAAATCCGGAAGCATAGCACCCTCAGAGATCTTAGTTGAATGCATTTCCATGACAAGAACAAATAAGTAGGGGGAGAGGGGGTCGCCTTGCCTAAACCCACTGGACAACTCCCAAATAACCCGCAAGAGAACCATTGACCTTAATGGATAACATAGCTGTAGAAATACAGCATGAATCCATCTAATGAAGATAGGGGGGAAACCGAAAAGGTGCATGGAAGAGAGAAGAAATCCCATTCACAGTATCAAAAGCCTTTCGTAGGTCAATTTTAAGAGCACACCGAGGAGGGCCAGATGATCTATGATAGTTCCTTAAAAGATCTTGAGCAAGGAGGATATTGTCACTAATATTCCTTCCCTTAATGAAGGCAGATTGAGTTTTGCTTATGATGGTAGGCAATACTGCCTTAAGTCTGCGCACAAGGATCTTGGATATGCATTTATAGATAGTGTTGCAACAAGAAATGGGTCTGAAATCAGACATTTCAGACGGATTGTCACTTTTGGGGATAAGGGCAATGGCTGTAGAATTGATACCCTTAGGCATATAACCATTAGCAAAGAAATGTTTGACAAGATTGGAGAAATCTTTTCCGACAAGATCCCAGCAATGAGAAAAGAAATTAACGGTTAAACCCATCCAGCCCGGCCTTTTATTCTTCTTCATAGAATTAAGGGTGGAGAAGATTTCCTCATCAGAGATGGGAACAGTGAGTAGAGAAGCCTTGCCTGGACTAATGAATTTAGCAGGAGAAAAATCCATAGACAATTGCACTGAAGGGCCAGAATCAGGATGAAAATCTGCTGGTAGTACTTAGAGGCAACCAATTCCACCTCTCGTTGACCATGTACAAGCACCCCTCTTCATTCAGAATAGAGAGGATTTATTGGAATTCCATCTACTTTTTACATATTAGAGAAAAATTTAGTATTACGGTCCCCAGAAGCAAGCCAAGTAACCCGAGACGTTTGGTGCAATAAAGCTTCCTCCACCTCAAGAGCCTGCTAGAGAGTTTGGAGGCAAATTTTTTTCGAATCAATGAGGGCCACATCTTGAGGATTACCTTGAAGAAGAATTTGGGATTGGTGGAGGGCATCCATAACAGATTGACAGAAGACGTCACATTTCCTAAAATTTTGTTCAAAGAGACTAAGGCTTTCTTTGTCATTTTTAGTTTCTCAGAGAAAATAAAGAAGGGGTTACCATGCATAGGGCGGCTCCAGACATCAGCAACACAGTCCAAAACCATCAAGCTTGGATAGGTGATTAAATATTGAAAAGGCTTCCTGGGATTGACAAGAGGAGATCCAGTATTGAGAAAAATTGGTGAGTGGTCAGAGATGCCTCTAGGACCAAAAGTAAGCCAGAGCATTAGGAAATGAGGTGAACCAGCCTTCATTTCCGATGGCCCTATCCAATTTCCTATGAATAGGATGTTCAACTTGATTATTCCACCAAGTGAAAAAGGACCAATCCCTCGAATGTCCTCAGCCTGAATTTGTTCCATACAATCTCTTAAGTCCTCCATACCACAGTTCCAAGAAACATCCTCCCTGTCAGATTCGGCAAGGTTTCTTATGGCATTAAAATCCCCCAAGATACACCAACTTTGAGTACTATTAAGAGAAAATAAAGAGTTCCAAAGGTCCCTCCTTTCCACAATAGAATTCAGACCATACACAATAGAGACAAAGAAACTGGAATTACTATTGAGTTGCTTGACTTTACAATGAATAATTTGGGAGGATACAAAAAGGAAATCCGCAGTCAAAAGATGGGATTCCAACCAACCCAAATGCGACCATTAGCATGGTGGTCATAATTACTAACCCAGTTCCAATTCCTACAAACAGAGTTAGAAATTCTGGTATAGTTCTTCTTCTTGATTTTATTTTTTAAGCAACCCAACAAAAGAGATATTATTGTCAGAAATCATTTGACGAAAATAAGCCTGCTTCGGCTTTTTATTTAGACCTTTGACATTATATGTAGCTAACATAAATTAAGTTGGAGCAGAAGAAACTCCCTGGCCTTTAATTTTCTTTTTTGGCCGACTTTGAGAGTTCTTTCCCAGCTTTAGCTTTCTGTCTCATATCCTTACAGTCCTTTTCATCAACTAATTTAAGCTTGTCAACAATAGGGTTGTGGGCAATAGGGGATTGAATGTCAGAGGGGACTAGAACACCACACTCAGAGGCTACTAGAGGAGAGAAAGAATTAACAGTAGCCTTATAACCAGGAGAGGAAATAATGCCAGTCAAAGAAGATGGCTTGCCCCCTTAGAAATAGTAACCCACTCCGAACCATCAGGAGCTAGCACACCCGAATGCCTGGGATCAGCCAGAACTGAAGATATAGCCGGCAAAGAGTTCTGAACAGAGGGGGGCCACATGGCCAGAAAGAGCTGTACCATGTGGAGCAGCCTTGGGTATCCATTGGAAGTTGGATTTTAGGCATTTCAAGAAAGAGTGGCCGAAAACATTGCAAGCTTGGCAAGATGGGGGTCTGCTCTGATATCAACAGCAACAGGGAGAACCACTTCCTCATTTAGATCCTCATTAAAAACAACAACTTTGATGGAGCTTGGGAAAGAAAAGCTCGCATGCACCTCAATGCAGACTCTGGTAAAGCTCATAGGGTCCGTTTAGCAGTCATCTCATCAGCAAAAAGAGGCTTTCCAATATTACTGGCAAAGTAGCTAATACCTTCAGCAGACCAGTAGGATATTGGACCTGGCTTAACTTAACCCAGATGGGAATTTTAGAGCACTCAGTTTTGGAAACTTCCACTCCAGCCTTCCAAGGCTGAAGATAAGGACTTTAGAAGCAAAGTGCAAGGGCCAGAAAGCCAGAACATTGTCCCTATCTGAGACAGATTTGAACTTAAAAATGTAGTATCCTTTATCATGAAGGAAGACTTTAAGAAGTCCAAGGTATACCCAAAGACGGATAGCAATAGGTTCCACAACCTTGTAAGGGAGCTTAAAGTGTAGAAAATACCCCACTAAACTAGATGACCACATTTTGTTGCCTCTAAGAAGAACTTCAACTGGTTGGTTTGACAAGAATACTGCATCATCCGAGACGGGCGAAGGGTTAAAATAAGAAATATCCATAGAGGTCTTAGAAGTATTGCAGCTACAATGTCACACCAAGATTTTGAAGTGCCGTTGAACAGGGCCGGGGATCTCTCCCTCCTCCAACGGAGCAGCAGAACTTTGTTTGCCGAAGTCAGAGTCGGAAGGAAGGTAAGACCGAACCAAGGGAGGGGCAGGCAGCACTGACCATTTAGGTCCAGCATAGAGGGGGTTTTGAAGATTCTCCACACCAAAGGTTTGTAGAAGAGGGCCAACCCCAGCTATCAGAGCAGCAAGAGATGCGGAAGGGCTAATCTTAGAAGAGCCTTGTACAAACACAGCACAACCATCAAAACACCTTGCGAGCATTGGCTAAAGCAGCAAAATTAGGTTGTTAACATCTTCAAGGGGAAGCCCCAAAGCAGAGATGTAATCCATAAGCTTAGCATTCTTCTTCCTTTCAGCAATAGCTTCTTCTCGATCATTTCTGGAGAAGTATTGGGCTGCTTTAAAAAATCTCTTGAGCAGCCGTGGGAGAAGATGGACCAAAAGACAACCCCCAAGGGAACATCAAATGCAGTAAGTCTTCAGAGCTAACCGAGATATTTGAGGTGATAGCCTCCGATTCCACCATATTAACAGTAACTAGTGGAGAGTTAGGGTTAAAAAACCCCATAATCGGCAAACAAATCATGAGAAGGGCTACTTTTTGAATTTCTGGCAGACAAATGGTGGTAGTCATCACGGTTCCAGAAAGAAAACGGAAATAGGGAAAAGACGAGCGAAAAGGCTGAAGGAGAAGAAAAGCAGAGCAGAGGCAAGGGGAACGAAGAGAAGACCAGAGAAAACAGAAAGGGAAAGGAAAAGGAAAATGGAGAAACAGAAAAGATAAGGTGGGTAGGGTCAAAGGAGGAAAGGAAGTAGACAGTACCCAAAAAGGAAAGTCAAAGGCATAAACGGGTTCAAAACAATGCGTACATCTCACACAAGTTTTCATTTAGGGATACCTTTTTACTGTTTCATTGGTTCTCTAAAATTGTCAAAGAAAGAGTGATTAGGAGTCCTATAACTTCGTTCTAGTTTGATTAGCATCAAAGGAGCAATCCCATTACTATCATATTCAAAACGATGCGTACATCTCACACAAGTCTTCATTTAAGGAGACCTTCTTATTGTTTCACTGGTTCTCAAAAACTATCAAAGAAAAAGGTGATTAGGAGTCCTCTTCTTTCGTTCTAATTTGATTAGCATCAAAATGAGCAAATCCCATGATATCGCTTAAAAACGATGCGTACACCTCACACAAGTCTTGATTAGGGAGACCTTTTTATTGTTTTATTGGTTCTCTGAAATTATCCAAGAAAGATGTGATATGACTCCTATGACTTCATTCTAGTTGATTAGCATCAAAAGAAGCAATCCTATCACTAGGTGCCTTCAAAACGATCCGTACATCTCACACAAGTCGTAATTTACGGAGCCCTTCTTATTGTTTCATCAGTTCTCACAATATTAAAATAGAGGTGATTATGAGTCCTATTACTTCATTCTAGTTGAAATTAGCATCAAAAAGAGCAATTCCATCACTATATGCGTTCAAAACGATGCGTACATCTCACACAAGTCTTCATTCAAGGAGACCTTCTTATTGGTTCATTGGTTCTCAAAAATGGTCAAAGAAAGAGGGTGATTAGGAGTTTCTATTACTTCGTTCTAATGTGATTAGCATCAAAATGAGCAATCCCGGACTATCCGGTTAAAAACGATGGCGTACACCTCACACGTGTCTTGATTTAGGGAGACTTTCTTATTGCTTCAGTGGTTCTATAAAATTATCAAAGAAAGAGGTGTGGAGGATTAGTCCTATGCTATCGCGTTCAAAACCTGTGTACATCTCACACAAGTCTTTATTTAGGGATACCTTCTTTTTGTTCTTGATTCTCTAAAATTGTAAAAGAAAGAGGTGATTAGGAGTCCTATAGACGTTTTTAATAGTTTGATTAGCATCAAAAGGGAGCAATCCCATTACTATCACGTTTAAAACGATGCGTACATCTCACACAAGTCTTCATTTAAGGAGACCCTTCTTATTGTTTCATTGGTTCTCAAAAATTATCAAAGAAAGAGGTGATTAGGAGTTCTATACTTCGTTCTAATTTGATTAGCATCAAAATGATCAATCCCATGACCTATCGTATTAAAAACGATAGGTGTGGATTTTTAGTCCTATGACTTCGTTCTAATTTGATTAGAATCAAAAGGACCATTCCTATACTAGTACCTTCAAACGATTCGTACATCTCACACCAAGTCTTCATTTAGGGAGCCCTTCTTATTGTTTCAATAGTGTCGCAAATTGTCAAAATATAGGTGATTATGAGTCCTATTATTTTGTTCTAGTTGAAATTAGCTTCAAAAGGAGCAATTCCATCACTATCGCGTCCAAACGATGCGTAGATCTTATACAAGTCTTCATTTATGGAGACATTCATATTGTTTCATTGTTTGTTTCAGATTTACAAAGAAGAGGTGATTAAGAGTTTTAATACTTTATTTTAGTTTACTTAGCGTCAAAAGAAGAAACCCATGGCTACGCGTTCAAAATCATGCGTACATCTCACACAATTCTTCATTTAGGGAGTCCTTATTGTTTCATTGGTTCCTAAAATTGTTAGGGAAAGAGGTGATTAGAAGTCATATAACTTCGTTCTAGTTTTATTAGCATCAAAAGGAGCAATCTCATTATAATCACGTTTAAAAAACGTTGCGTATATCTCACACAAGTCTTCATTTAAAGAGACCTTATTGTTTCATTGGTTGTCCAAATTTGTTAAAGAAAGAGGTGATTAGGAGTCCTATTACTTCATCATAATTTGATTAGTATCAAAATGAGCAATCCCATGACTACCCGCATTAAAAACGATGCGTACACCTCACACAAGTCTTGATTTAGGGAGACCTTCTTATTATTTCATTGGTTCTCTTAAATTATCAAAGAAAGAGGTGATTATGATTCGATGATTTCGTTCTAGTTTGATTAGCATAAAAAGAAACAATCCTATCCACTAGTGCCTTCAAAGTATTTGTACATCTCACAAAAGTATTCATTTAGGGAGACCTTATTCTTTCACTAGTTCTCTCAAATTGCCAAAATATATGTGATTATAAGTTCTATTACTTCGTTCTAGTTGAAATTAGCATAAAATGGAGCAATCCCATCACTATCCGCGTCCAAAACGATGCGTAGATCTCACACAAGTCTTCATTTAGGGAGACCTTCATATTATTTCATTGGTTGTTTCAAACATACAAAGAAAGAGGTGCTTAAGAGTTGTATAACTTCGTTCTAGTTTGATTATAGTCAAAAAGAGAAACCCATGACTATCGCGTTCAAAACCATGCGTACATCTCACACAAGTCTTCATTTAGGGAGACCTTCTTATTGTTTCATTAGTTCTAGAAACATTGTCACAGAAAATTTTGATTAGGAGTGCTATTACTTCGTTATAATTTGATTAGTATCAAAATGAGCAATCCCATGACTACCGCATTAAAAAACGATGCGTACACCTCACACAAGTCTTGATTTAGGGAGACCTTCTTATTATTTCATTGGTTCTCTTAAATTATCAAAGAAAGAGGTGATTATGAGTTCTATGATTTCGTTCTAGTTGATTAGCATAAAAAGAAACAATCCTATCCACTAGTGCCTTCAAAGTAATTTGTACATCTCAACAAAAGTATTCATTTAGGGAGACCTTATTCTTTCACTAGTTCTCTCAAATTGCCAAAATATATGTGATTATAAGTTCTATTACTTCGTTCTAGTTGAAATTAGCATAAAATGGAGCAATCCCATCACTATCGCGTCCAAAACGATGCGTAGATCTCACACAAGTCTTCATTTAGGGAGACCTTCATATTGTTTAATTGGTTGTTTCAAATTTACAAGGGAAGAGGTGATTAAGAGTTGTATTACTTCGTTCTAGTTGATTAGCGTCAAAAGGAGAAAACCATGACTATCACGTTCAAAACCATGCGTACATCTCACACAAGTCTTCATTTAGGGAGACCTTCTTATTGTTTCATTAGTTCTAGAAACATTGTCACAGAAAATTTTGATTAGGAGTGCTATTACTTCGTTCTAATTTGATTAGTATCAAAATGAGCAATCCCATGACTACCCGCATTAAAAACGATGCGTACACCTCACACAAGTCTTGATTTAGGGAGACCTTCTTATTATTTCATTGGTTCTCTTAAATTATCAAAGAAAGAGGTGATTATGAGTTCTATGATTTCGTTCTAGTTTGATTAGCATAAAAAGAAACAATCCTATCCACTAGTGCCTTCAAAGTAATTTGTACATCTCACAAAAGTATTCATTTAGGGAGACCTTATTCTTTCACTAGTTCTCTCAAATTGGCCAAAATATATGCGATTATAAGTTCTATTACTTCGTTCTAGTTGAAATTAGCATAAAATGGAGCAATCCCATCACTATCGCGTCCAAAACGATGCGTAGATCTCACACAAGTCTTCATTTAGGGAGACCTTCATATTGTTTAATTGGTTGTTTCAAATTTACAAGGGAAGAGGTGATTAAGAGTTGTATTACTTCGTTCTAGTTTGATTAGCGTCAAAAGGAGAAAACCATGACTATCACGTTCAAAACCATGCGTACATCTCACACAAGTCTTCATTTAGGGAGACCTTCTTATTGTTTCATTAGTTCTAGAAACATTGTCACAGAAAATGTTTGATTAGGAGTGCTATTACTTCGTTCTAATTTGATTAGTATCAAAATGAGCAATCCCATGACTACCGCATTAAAAAACGATGCGTACACCTCACACAAGTCTTGATTTAGGGAGACCTTCTTATTATTTCATTGGTTCTCTTAAATTATCAAAGAAAGAGGTGATTATGAGTTCTATGATTTCGTTCTAGTTTGATTAGCATAAAAAGAAACAATCCTCCACTAGTGCCTTCAAAGTAATTTGTACATCTCACAAAAGTATTCATTTAGGGAGACCTTATTCTTTCACTAGTTCTCTCAAATTGCCAAAATATATGTGATTATAAGTTCTATTACTTCGTTCTAGTTGAAATTAGCATAAAATGGAGCAATCCCATCACTATCGCGGTCCAAAAACGATGCGTAGATCTCACACAAGTCTTCATTTAGGGAGACCTTCATATTAGTTCATTGGTTTTTCAACATACAAAGAAAGAGGTGCTTAAGAGTTGTATAACTTCGTTCTAGTTTGATTATAGTCAAAAGAAAACCCATGACTATCGCGTTCAAAACCATGCGTACATCTCACACAAGTCTTCATTTAGGGAGACCTTCTTATTGTTTCATTAGGTCTAGAAACATTGTCACAGAAAATTTTGATTAGGAGTTGCTATTACTGTTTCGTTATAATTTGATTAGTATCAAAATGAGCAATCCCATGACTACCGCATTAAAAACGATGCGTACACCTCACACAAGTCTTGATTTAGGGAGACCTTCTTATTATTTCATTGGTTCTCTTAAATTATCAAAGAAAGAGGTGATTATGAGTTCTATGATTTCGTTCTAGTTTGATTAGCATAAAAAGAAACAATCCTATCCACTAGTGCCTTCAAAGTAATTTGTACATCTCACAAAAGTATTCATTTAGGGAGACCTTATTCTTTCACTAGTTCTCTCAAATTGCCAAAATATATGTGATTATAAGTTCTATTACTTCGTTCTAGTTGAAATTAGCATAAAATGGAGCAATCCCATCACTATCGCGTCCAAAACGATGCGTAGATCTCACACAAGTCTTCATTTAGGGAGACCTTCATATTGTTTAATTGGTTGTTTCAAATTTACAAGGGAAGAGGTGATTAAGAGTTGTATTACTTCGTTCTAGTTTGATTAGCGTCAAAAGGAGAAAACCATGACTATCACGTTCAAAACCATGCGTACATCTCACACAAGTCTTCATTTAGGGAGACCTTCTTATTGTTTCATTAGTTCTAGAAACATTGTCACAGAAAATTTTGATTAGGAGTGCTATTACTTCGTTCTAATTTGATTAGTATCAAAATGAGCAATCCCATGACTACCGCATTAAAAACGATGCGTACACCTCACACAAGTCTTGATTTAGGGAGACCTTCTTATTATTTCATTGGTTCTCTTAAATTATCAAAGAAAGAGGTGATTATGAGTTCTATGATTTCGTTCTAGTTTGATTAGCATAAAAAGAAACAATCCTATCCACTAGTGCCTTCAAAGTAATTTGTACATCTCACAAAAGTATTCATTTAGGGAGACCTTATTCTTTCACTAGTTCTCTCAAATTGCCAAAATATATGCGATTATAAGTTCTATTACTTCGTTCTAGTTGAAATTAGCATAAAATGGAGCAATCCCATCACTATCGCGTCCAAAACGATGCGTAGATCTCACACAAGTCTTCATTTAGGGAGACCTTCATATTGTTTAATTGGTTGTTTCAAATTTACAAGGGAAGAGGTGATTAAGAGTTGTATTACTTCGTTCTAGTTTGATTAGCGTCAAAAGGAGAAAACCATGACTATCACGTTCAAAACCATGCGTACATCTCACACAAGTCTTCATTTAGGGAGACCTTCTTATTGTTTCATTTAGTTCTAGAAACATTGTCACAGAAAATGTTGATTAGGTGCTATTACTTCGTTCTAATTTGATTAGTATCAAAATGAGCAATCCCATGACTACCGCATTAAAAACGATGCGTACACCTCACACAAGTCTTGATTTAGGGAGACCTTCTTATTATTTCATTGGTTCTCTTAAATTATCAAAGAAAGAGGTGATTATGAGTTCTATGATTTCGTTCTAGTTTGATTAGCATAAAAAGAAACAATCCTATCCACTAGTGCCTTCAAAGTAATTTGTACATCTCACAAAAGTATTCATTTAGGGAGACCTTATTCTTTCACTAGTTCTCTCAAATTGCCAAAATATATGTGATTATAAGTTCTATTACTTCGTTCTAGTTGAAATTAGCATAAAATGGAGCAATCCCATCACTATCGCGTCCAAAACGATGCGTAGATCTCACACAAGTCTTCATTTAGGGAGACCTTCATATTATTTCATTGGTTGTTTCAAACATACAAAGAAAGAGGTGCTTAAGAGTTGTATAACTTCGTTCTAGTTTGATTAGAGTCAAAAAGAGAAACCCATGACTATCGCGTTCAAAACCATGCGTACATCTCACACAAGTCTTCATTTAGGGAGACCTTCTTATTGTTTCATTAGTTCTAGAAACATTGTCACAGAAAATTTTGATTAGGTGCTATTACTTCGTTCTAATTTGATTAGTATCAAAATGAGCAATCCCATGACTACCGCATTAAAAACGATGCGTACACCTCACACAAGTCTTGATTTAGGGAGACCTTCTTATTATTTCATTGGTTCTCTTAAATTATCAAGAAAGAGGTGATTATGAGTTCTATGATTTCGTTCTAGTTTGATTAGCATAAAAAGAACAATCCTATCCACTAGTGCCTTCAAAGTAATTTGTACATCTCACAAAAGTATTCATTTAGGGAGACCTTATTCTTTCACTAGTTTCTCAAATTGCCAAAATATATGCGATTATAAGTTCTATTACTTCGTTCTAGTTGAAATTAGCATAAAATGGAGCAATCCCATCAC